>PVJC01033480.1:0-19341 GCA_004026665.1 Murina feae | reverse complement strand
CCCCGGTGGGTCGGTTCCAGGCGCCCGGACTCGCACAAGTTGCCGCCCGCCCGCCCCACCGCGGTCATTGTTTCCCCGCGCGCCTCCTACCTCCACGGCGCCGGCGACTCTGGCTCCTGCTCCCGGCCTCCGGGCTCGGTAGCTCCGGGCCCGCGGCTGCGGAGGGCGCGGCGGCTGCGGGCGCGCGTGCGGCAGGGGCGCTCGGCTCGGCTATTAATACCCGCGGGCGGCGGCGGCGGCGGCGCGAGCGCGCGATCAGGGCTGGCGGCGGCCGGCCGAGGTCCGAGCCATCAAAGGTGGCGTGGGGCGGAGGGGAGGGCGGAGCAGGCAGGGTGGGTGGGGAGCGTGCTCAGGGTCGCCATGGCCTCCTCGACGCCGGGCCAAACGCCACTCGGGCAAGGAAGAGCGGTACAAAGCGGGCGGTGGCCGCGTCCCCGCCCCGCGCCCCAGCCCAGCGCGCCCGCAGCCCTGCGCCCGCGCGGGACCCGCCGCCTCCGAGGCCGGCGAGCGGGAAGTGAAGGCGGTCGCGCCCCTCCCCGGACCTGGGCCGGCCCCTCGGCGGGGGAAGCAGGGCAGCCGTGCAGCCCGAGCGGCGGGGACGGCGGGAGAGCCACAGCCCCCTCCAGCGTTCAGCCGGCGACCTGCGCGCCAGCACGCCCCGCCCCGCCCCGCTCTGCCTTGGGGGCAGGTGCGCCTAGGGGCGGCCCGCCGGGGGCGCCCCTCCCCGACGCGGACCGGCACACCTCAGATTTGTGCCTTACTTGGTCCTGTGGCCGGAGCCCGGCTCTCCGCGCTGCGCCACGAAACCGAGCGCTGCGCCACCAGGGACACGCCAGTCCTGCTGCTGTGGTTGAAAATGCTCTAAGGAGAGAGAGAGAGAGAGGCGCGCAGGGACAAAACCAGGAGCGGCTGGAGGGCGATCGGTAGCGGGCTCTGCAGGTCACTTGTTGAGGACGTGCAAGGGGGCGCACGTGCCCACCTGGGACTTTACGATGTTGCGCAGGGAGCGGCGTTTAGCACCCACTAGGGACTTTTAACCACGGAGGGGGGCAGTTGCTAGCTCCCCCCTCACCCTTCTGGCAGGGCGCAGCGTCCACCACCCCGGTGAATCCCAGAAAACACACACACACATACACACACACACACACACACTCGCCCCCTTGGGGGGTGGGGGGGAGGCGTGAAATATTTTAGAAGCTGGTTTTAGATTCTTGTTCGCCTTCGGGGTTTCTGGAAGTCGATAAGGGAGGAAGCCAGATTCAGGATCTAGGAGGCAAGACAGTCACTGCCCCACCCCAGCTGGGAGCTGCCCTTCCTGAGTCCCAGGTCTCACTTGCTCTTGCTGTCACTGTAGACCCTCTCTTGGAGAGGGGGAAAGGTCTGAGGGCAGCGGGTTAGAAAGGAAAGCAACCCTCTGCTAGATCCCCAGGCTAGTGGGCATCTGCCTCTGAAGGCCCTGGCTCCAGAACCCCAGTCGTTTTGCAACTTAGAGGAATTCAGTGGCCTCAAGCCTGGAGGGTGGATTTCATGGGCAAGGTCACAGCTGAACCCTTGATGACAAGGAGCTGGGCAGGGCCTCCTAGAGGAAGAGTGGCTGACACAGGACAGCTCGGGAGAAGTAGGGGCATTTGTACATAGCTAGGGTCGAGTGGGTTCTGGAGAGGAGCAGAGACATATTTTGAGGATGAGGTACTGAACTGTATTTGATAAGACAAAATCTGCCTGCATGTTGGCAAAGGTAGAAGTGAAGGAGGTCATATAGGCCTCAACCCTAGGAGGAAGCAGCAGGTAGGTAGGCTGTGGTTGAAGAGAAATAGAGCGGTCCAAGCTTGGCTCTGACCTAACCGGTTGTGTGACTCTAGACTAGAGGCTAGTGTGGATCAGAGGTTTTTAGGCCAGTGGCTCGCTAAGGGTGGTCCTCAGCACCTGGACACTAAGACGTGCAAATTCTTGAATCCCACTTCAGACCTACCTTCTCAGGTTCTCCAACCTTGTGTGTATTAGAATCGCTGGGAGGGCTGATTTCAGACATCTTGTCAGATCTGAAATGGGGCCCAAGAATTTGCCCTTCTAACAGGTTCCTTGATAGTGCTGGGCCTACACTTTGAAAACCACTGTATGGGGTGATGGATCTTAAGTTCATAGGATCACTTAAGTTTTTTAAAAATCTGAATGCTCAGGCTTTGCCCTAGCCAAATATAGGATATCACCCCAAAAAAAATGTATACATACACTTTCAATCATTATAAAGGCAGTGTTTATTAAAATACATTTCATTTTCAAAATGGAGCTGTCAGCAGTTAAAGTGTGTATAATTTTTCTTGAGGTGGGGGGTGGGGTAGAGAGACACCCTGCATGTCACTATTTCTGGTGCTGGGATCCAAGCGTCAGTATTTTTAAAGTTATGCAGCCAGCTTTGAGAGCAATTGTTGTAGACAGAGCTTTTTAAACTTTACAATATGTGTGAGTCACCTGGGGATCTTTTTAGTAAGTTTGAGACTCTGTTTCTACCAAGCCCTCAACTTCTGCGTTTTGTTTTCATTTTTTTTTTTTTGGTGTTGTTGTTGTGGTGGTGTGTTTTTTTTTTTGCAAGTCCAGGGACGACACTGCATAGCAAGCAAAGTGCCATGTCATACCTGTCAACTAGAAAATTGTAGAACTCACAGAAAATTAGAAAAGTAACATTTATGCAGTCACCATCTTTGGATGACAACTATTTTTTTTTTAAATATATAGTTTATTGATTTTTTTAGAGAGAGGAAAGGAGAGGGATAGAGAGTTAGAAACATCGATGAGAGAGAAGCATCCATCAGCTGCCTCCTGCACACCTCCTACTGGGGATGTGCCCGCAACCAAGGTACATGCCCTCGACCGGAATCGAACCCGGGACCCTTCAGTCCCCAGGCCGACGCTCTATCCACCGAGCCAAACCGGCCAGGGCGACAACTATTTTTTATAGTGTTCCTTTTATCTTCTTTCTAGACTAGAATAAGTTGTGCTGTTTTACTCTTAGCATACATATAATTATAACACAGTAAGTCCTCATGTCATTAATAGGTTCTGCAACTTTAAGTGAAAGCAATTATATCAGAGGCTGTTTGCTATAAACAAGAGTTAAGTTCCTATGGCATCGTGATGTTACAGCAAAACAATGTTGAACAAAGGGATGGTATTCGAGGACCTATTATATAACATCTGATGCTGTTTTATTATCTTATTATTACCAGTATTTTTTGAGGGAAGGTGATTTTTTGTTTGTTTGTTATTATTTATTTATTTATTTATTTATTTAAAAATCTTTATTGTTACCCTAGCTGGTTTGGCTCAGTGGATAGAGCGTTGGCCTGATGACTAAAGGGTCCCAGGTTCAATTCCAGTCAAGGGCACATGCCCGAGTTGCAGGCTCGATCCCTAGGATGGGACATGCAGGAGGCAGCCAATCAATAATTCTCTATTATCTTTGATGTTTCTATCTCTCCCTCTCCCTTCCTCCCTGAAATCAATAAAAATATATTTATAAATAAATGAATAAATAAATAAATGCAAAGAAAATTAATGTTTTTTAAAAAAATCTTTATTTTTTTTTATATATTTTATTGATTTTTACAGAGGAAGGGAGAGAGATAGAGAGCTAGAAACATTGATCAGCTGCCTCCTGCACATGTGCCTGCAACCAAGTTACACGCCCTTGACCGTAATTGAACCTGGGACCCTTCAGCCCGAAGGCTGACGCTCTGTCCACTGAGCCAAACCAGTCAGAGCAAAATCTTTATTGTTGAAAGTATTGCATGTGTCCCCTTCTTTTCTTCATTGACCTCATCTACTGGCCACCACCCCGCCCGGGCCTGTTGTCTATGGGTGATGCATATATATGCATACAAGTTCTTTGGTGGATCTCTTCCCACCCATCCACCCACCCCTGCCTGAGGGAAGGTGACTTTTAAAGGAGGTGATCCAAGAGGGTTTGCAGGCTGAGGGTAGGAGCCTGTGGAGAAAGAGTTAATATAGGAAAAAGGAGGGGAGGCTTGGGGGCTCCAGCTGAGAGAGGCTGAAGTACCCTCAACCCCAGCTTCCTTCCAGCTCTCACGCACATTCTTGTGCTTTGTACTTAAACTAATTGAAAACACTTTTTAAATTCTTTTAACTGAAAAGCCAGGGGTAACTGGCCTAGAAAATCTGCAACCTGAACATTCAAACCCTGAATAATTAAGGTGTTCCCTCATCATTTTGTGTCATTTATGTCTAACTTTCAAGCTATAAAAACTTATAATTACTTTGATCCTCTTTTTACCCCATTTGACAGATGTGGAAACTGAGGCCCAGCGAAGTTAAGTAACTTACCCAAGGTCATACAGCTAGTAAATGGTAGAAAAGGGCTTCAAACTCAAGTAGTAAGGCTTCAGAGGCTATGCTCTTACTATGCTGTGTTATGACTCTAGAGACATAACTCTAGGACAGCTGGAGAAAAGTATTAAAAATATACTTCTTTTATTACAGAAAATAGAGTAGGATAAAAGTAAGAACTTTGGCTCTTTTTTCCCCCACTTTCCTTTCAAATGGAGAAATTTAGGAGGAAACCAAGAGGAAGGTCATAGACTGCAGTCATTTTGAATCTGTCCTGTGATCTTGCCTTTTGACTCTCAGAGATAAGGGGAAACTATATCCATGTTGATGGTCACTTGAAGCATTTATATTGTTCAAAAATGCATTGAGAATTGAAATAGGAATGGGGAGTGAGTATACATGTGTGTATGTCTGTCTGTCTCCACAATCAGAACAGCAAACCCCTTTGGGTTATTGACCTCATGTATGATGGCCATACAAATTGAGAATACCAGTGGAAAGGAGGAAATAAAGATGTATTATTCATGAAATAATTTCTATCCTTTAACAAATTTAAATCCCTACATACATTGAAATATAATCTAAATAAATGTGTAATCAAAATTTAATATTTATAAAACAAATATCTCTAAATATTTGTTTTAACTCTGAATGAGGAGTATCCAAGAGAAATGGACTTAAATGACAGTAATCTAAAGTCAATTAAGTTTTTACAAGTAGAAGTTATGCAATACCAAAGAAAGATAAAAAATTTCCTTTCCTAGAAATGCTTAAAAATAGAGCAGATTTGTATATTACCAGTTGTTTTTTCAGGACTGCCCCAAACATCAAGATAGTAAATTTTTTTTAAATGGGCGAAAGATTTGAATAGACACTTCACAAAAGAAGATATGCAAATAGTCAGTGATTAAAGAGCTTATTATCTGTCTGGGAAACACAAATTAAAGCCACACTGAGACACACTGCACGCCTACTAGAATTGCTAAAATTAAAAAGATTACCACCACTATCAAAGTTTGATGAGGATGTGGAGCAACTGAAACTCACGCTAATGAAAATGCAAAATGGTACAACCACTTTGGGAAAAATCTGCCAGTTTCTTATAAAGTTAAACACACTCACGGTAAGACCGTGAAATTCCACTCCTATATGTTTGTTTACCCAAGAAAAAGAAAAACATATGTGTACAAAAAGACTCATACAAAAATGTTCATAGCAGCCCTATTAATAAAACTCCAGATGCCCATCCACAGAATGGAAAAGTGAGCTGGGGTCTGTTCACACACAACAGACTTACTACTCTGCAGTAAAAAGAAGTATTGCTACATGTAACAACATGGATGGATCTCAGGAGCATTCTGGGAGTGAAAGGAACTTCACACACACAAAAGGTACATAGTGTACTTTTCTGTTTTTATGATGTTTTACGAAAAACTCAGAATGGAGGTTGTCTTTGAAGAGCAGAGGATGGAGATTGGCTGGGAAGGTACATGAGAGAACCTTCTGGAGTGACTTATCTTGACAGTGGTGTACTTATCTTGTATACTTATCTTGACAGAGGTTTGGGTTAAACTGATGACTATGTTAAAACTTAATGAATATACAATTGATTTGTGCATTTCATTTTATGTAAACATTACCCCAAGAGAAAAGAAACAAATACAGAACTTTAATAAAAAAAGGGAATAAAATGTTAATAGTAGAATCTTGGTGGTGGCTAGAAGTATGTTCACTATAAAATTCTTTCAACTGTTGTAATTTTGAAATTTTTATAATAAAATGATGAATTCCACTCCTAGGTATGTGCCCAAGAGAAATGAAAACATATGTCAACACAAAAGCTTATACATGAATATTCATATGAGCATTATTCATGATGACAAAATGTAGAAAAACTCAAATGTCTATCAGATGATGAATGGATAAACCAAATGGGATATATCTACAATGAAATATTATCCTATATAATAAAAGGCTAATATGCAAATCAACTGAACAGTGGAATGAGCAGTTGCTATGACTCAGTGCAGGAGCTGCCCCCTGGTGGTCAGTGCACTCAGCCAGAAGCCAGGCTCATGGCTGGCGAGAGCAGCAGCAGTGCTAAGGACCCCCACGGGATGTCCACTGAGGCATCCTGGACTGTGAGAGGGCGCAGGCTGGGCTGAGGGACACCACCCCCACTCAGTACACAAATGTCGTGCACCGGGCCTCTAGTATTATATTATTCCATTTTTCTGAAAAGTCAGGCAATAGGCAAATCTAAAGAGACAGAAAGTAGATTAGAGGTTGCCTCAGGCTGGGGGAATTGGAGGGAAATGGGGACTAACTATTAATGGATAGGGGGTTTCTTCTTTGAGGGATGAAAATATTCTAAAATTGATTATGAAGATCATTGTGAAACTGAATATATCAAAACCCATTGAATTGTACATTTAAAATGAGTGGTGAATTGTATGGGATATGAATTATAACCAATAAAACTGTTATAAAAAATAAAATACTGGAAAAAATGATGAGGCTCAGCCTTATTATCACACAATTAATTGCCCTATGAACTACAGATCTCTTCATCGAGAGCAGGGGTTGGGAACCTTTTTGCTGCCAAGGGCCATTTGATGATATTTATAACATCATTCATGGGTCATACAAAATTACAAATCAGCCGACTACATTTGGTCAAACATTTAATTCACTCACCCTAATGCCTTGGCAGGGCCAGACCAAATGATTTCTCGGGCCTTATTCGGAACCCGCAGGCTGGATGTTCCTCACCCCTGATCTAGCTGAAGAGAAAGCATCCTTGTCATGTTTTCTAATATGTGTATTTTAATGCAAATTTCTTAATGACTTTCTAAATTCACGAAACATATGAACCTGGTATTAAATCTTTGGTTTGTCAAATGCTAACTGAAAGACTGAAAAACATTCTAGCTGATGTTTTTCTTGGGGTGGTTTTTTTTGGGGGGGGGTATTATTTTTTTATTTTGGTGGTTTTTTGTTGTTGTTGTTGATTGTTTTAACAATTCCTAGTTACAAAGACAAGGGAGTTGGAAATGCCTAAACACTTCCTGCTGGTCACCTCAGGTAACTGTAAAGTCCCAGAAGAACAGAGAGACAAAGGGAATGAGAATACATGTAAATGTGAAAGTAATTATGTATGTAAGCCAATGGCTCTCAAACTCGGGTGCATAATGGAATCTTGCGGGGGGGGGGGGGGGGGGGGGGGGGGGGGGGGGGGGGGGGGGGGGGGGGGGGGCGGGACTATAATGTTACTCCTCAGTTACCCCTCCCGGAGAGCCAGATATAACTGACCTGGGGTGCACTTGGGATTTTTAAGGCTTCCTAGGAGATTCTCATGTGTAGCCAAGTTGAGAACCACTGTCCTAGGACCGTATCCTGAGCTCACAAAGGCTTAGCATAGAACCTTAGCTCAAATGGTGCCCCCCAAATACAAGAACCTTCAAGAGGGGTGAGTGTGTGCAGATAGAGGGAACAACATGGCAGAGCACGGCATCATCATCCCCTTTTAAATTTCAAAAGAGAACACATTACCTTATTCTAAATCAAACTATTTCAAAAGGTATTTCATAAAAAGCTTTCTTATTCCCCTGTCCTCCCATTGCTCAATTTTCATCACATTTCCTACCCCAAAAGAGGCCCCTTGTCAATAGTTTCTTCTTTTTCTATTTTTTTAAGAGAGGGAAGAGAGAAACATTGATTTTTTTTTGTTCTACTTATGTATGCATTCATTGGCTGATCCCTGTTTGTGCCCTGACCAGATTGGAACCCACAACCCTGAGGTATCAGGACAGTGCTCTAAACAGCTGGCTATCCTGCAAGGTCTTATAGTTTCTTCTTTTCTAGAGAATTCAAGCCAATTCAAATATATGATCTTTTTTCCTTTCAAACAGGATGGTAGAACTTCATGATGTATGTTCTCCTCACCACTCCCCTTTTTTTTCTTGCCTTTTAAACGGGATGGCAAAACTTCATGCTGTTTTGTTGGTGTGTTTTTTCTGGGGAAATCTTGGAAATAATTTCATATCACTACTTAAAGAGCTTCCTCATTTTTTATGTCTGCATAGTACTCCATTTCTATCTGGTATTATACCCAATGCTCCCAAGAGTAACTCTGTGCCATTCTGTTCGTGTATGAATATACCTGATGCACTTTTTCAAATTGCCCTTCGTGGGGTTGTTGCAATTCACACTTAGACCAGCAGCATATGAAAGTTCCTGCTGCCCTTGCTGGTTTGGCTCAGTGGATAGAGCATCCACCTCCGGACTGAAGGGTCCCAGGTTTGATTCTTTCTGGTCAAGGGCACACGCCTTGGTTGCAGGCTCAGTCCCCACTAGAAGGCGTGCAGGAGGCAGCCGGTCAATGATTGTCTCTCATCATTGATGTTTCTCTCTCCCCTCTCCCTTCCTCTCTGCAATAAATAAAAATATATTTTTTTTTAAAAAAAGAAAAGAGCCCTGACTGGTTTGGCTCAGTGGATAGAGCATCGGCCTTTGGACCGAAGGGTCCCGGGTTCGATTCCAGTCAAGGGCATGTACCTTGTTTGCAGGCACATCCTCAGTGGGAGGTGTGCAGGAGGCAGCTGATCGATGCTTCTCTCTCATCGATGTTTCTAACTCTCTATCCCTCTCCCTTCCTCTCTGTAAAAAATCAATAAAATATATTTAAAAAAAGAAAGAAAAAGAAATAAAGTTTTTGTTTCCTCCCTGCCTCACCACAAGGTGGATTGTCACAGTTTTGTGTGTGTGTTTTTTAGTCTGATACATATAAAAACATATCTCAGTATATTTTGGGTTGCTTGTCTTTCTTCTTACTTGTGAAGTTGTATGTATTTTCCTATGTTTAAGATCCTTTCTTAGTTTCTCTCCTATCATTGTTTACCTAGCAACATCATCAAACAAAGAGATGATCTCCTCAGGACATATGATTTCACCTACTGTCCACACAATCCAACAATTTAGCAATTCTAAGAGGAACAAGGAGATGAGTGGACAGATGGGCACTCAGAAAAGTGGAAATTTTCCATCCTTGACAAAAGGAACTCACAGTATTTACATACCCACATGGTCATTACACACCATCATTCATTCCTATGTTAATTGAATGCTTACTACTATATACAAAGCATAGCCTATGAATGAAATATGACAGAAAGGAGGAATTAGGATGTACAGCTCAAAATTACATTATAATTGTAGAAGTCTTTCTACCAATATTCCTACAAATCTCTTTTTTATGAGTATTGATGTGCAATTAAACCATCAGTAGCCATAATTAAACTACCATTTCATACTTTTCCCATTTTACTTGCATTAAGCTACTCCAAACTGAGCTAATTATCCAAAATTTGAAATTATGCTTCTACAAATAAAATCTTTACACTTTTAGCATTTTCCCATAACCTAAAAGAAGTAAATTTCTGGTTTACACTTAATGATTTCCCCGAAGCCTTTTCTGACTTTGTGTGCATCGATTTCCTTATTTGGTTTCTTTCAGTGTAAACTAGAGACCTAATAAGGACTTCCTAATGGCATCTGGTCAACCCCCAGGCTCCTTGCTAGACAGAGGCTATCCGTCTTTTTTATTTTAAAGCATTTTCAAGGAAAAAACCTTTAATTTTCTCAATAATTCTTCCATTCCAGTTTTTATGATCCAGTCACCTAAAGAACTTTCCACCACTCATCACCTCAAAATGATCTCATTGACTATCTTCACATAATTTGATGCTGATTACTCCTATGTTTTTCTTCAGTTCTCACAAATTAGTCATCAAAACAGATTCATACTCTAATTAACTTGCGACTTTGATTTTATTTTCTGTAGTGGAATGAATAGACTTTGATTTCTTTCCATGGTGGAAACAACTCTATATTTGTTTCCAAATCCGGGCATTCAAAAATGTCACTTAAATCACTTTCTATTCCACACTCCATCCCATCTGGCAGGAAGAACTCGCCCTCAGTCCCTGGGGAGCTGACCTCAGTCTCTCCCCTGCACCTCGTATAGAACAGCAGAGTTCCAGCTGCTCAGGTAGCACCAAGGTGTCAAGGAGACCTTCTGGGGACCACATCACTGTTGTGGGGTGCATGTTGGGTCAGTGCAATAGCTCTGCTACTCCCCTACCCTCTTAGTGAGGGACACTGCTGGCTACCCCAGGAACCACAGGTGAGGCTGGGCTCTGCTGCCTGCAGGACCACAGGCCCCTCTTCCCTTCTTAGTTTCCTGCTTAGAAATCCCTCACTCTTTTCCCATTTCCTTTAAAGGCACTTACTTCCTCTCTTTCCCCTGTTGCCATAGAACATTAAACATAATTGGGGGTTTCGCTTTTTAAAATCTGAATATCTTCAAAGAAATTTCCACTGTCCATTTATACCTCACGCACCTGCAAGCACATGGTGTGCCAGGATGTGTGCCAGGTGGCCCCTGCCCAGGAGGAGCCGGCAGTGCAGCCAGGGAGGCGCACTGGCTGGCAGCGAGCATGATACTGCCAGGGAAGTGCCGAGAAGGTGGGACCAGGGACCGGGGAGGCCGGCGCACCCAGATGCACCGGGGCATCGGGAGCCTCCGGGGAGGAAGGTGCACTAAGTTGGGCCTGAAGGGGTAGGAAACAGGTATCGGGCCTGGCAGGTAGTGGGAAAGACAGTCCCGGCAGCGTTTATTCCCAAACTGCTCCTCTCAATACTCTGCTCAAATATTTGTGGAATTAGTTATACCTTGCAGTTCCCCAGCCCTTGCTGCTGAGGGTCTCTGAGGACATTTGAACTTTAGGAGACCTCTCTTTTCTGTCTTCCTGAAGTTTTTTTGGATGTTTTCTAATATAAAACAATAGTTATTGTCTCCTTAATGTTCTTTACATTTCCTTCTAACTGCATTTGATGGCATATCAGTTCAAGTTTGTCCTTAGACTGGACTCTTTTAACAATGAATGATAACCTACCTCAAATGAGAATTGGTCTTTTTTTTTTGGGGGGGGGGAGTTATTATAATCAAACTCCTTTTATTATATTTGCCTTACTCTTCTATTACCTAAATCCTGGAGAATTGGGTTCAAACTACATTGACTTGTGGATGTGGCAGTGATGGAGTTCATCGGATTATATTTTATGTGAATTCCATTTGATAGTGTTTTCAAGAGGAGTAAACTGAGTCTTCTCTATGCCCTAAACCACAAGGAATTACAAAAGATTGGTTTGGGAATAACACAATTTATTGCCAATTAGCCCAAAAAATAACCAAGAAGAGTGTGTTGTGGGGAGGAGAGACAGATGCACTCTTAGCAAAATAAAGCCAGAGTATTTCAGCAATACTGGAATCAAAGTCATGTTACTAAAGAAATGTGAATCCACCTAATGGACCAGATAGTGGAGGAGGAGAAGATTCTTCAAGGAAAATAATTCCCACAGGGGGAAGACGGGATGATGTTGAATGACAAGGAGAAAACCAGGTAAAGCCTAGTGTAGCGGCACCCCCATCTTCCAACTTCTTCCTCAACCCTTCCCCCACCCCTACCTCCACCCTCAGGAGCAAACTCTGACTAGGAAACTAGGGAGGCCAAAAGATACTGGATCCAAACCCACTCCTTGCGGTCTCTGAATCGGGCCATTGAGCGATGTCTGAGACTTCAAAATCTGCACAGCACAGGAGGATCCAGGCACTGAAACACACAGTGGGGGTGATAGAGACGCTGCTTTGTGCAGAAAATTGCACTTGAGGACTCACACCTAAAGAACAATCTAAGTCTCTGAGAATTATGAGGAAAGCGTGGGAACAAAATAAACATTACAAAGTAAATGGTGGAAAAACAAAATCCAGAATCTGAACTCAAGCCAATCATCCTTATTGGAAGAAAGTAAGAAGACATTTCTAAGCCTTGGTAGAAGTGGTAAGTGGCATCTCTAAGATAAGAACTCGCTAATATATTGCAGTTTAATATTTTGTTATTTAAAAGAAGGAATAGTAGAAATATTTTAAAGAAATACATATCCATTAAAACCAATGGTAACTGAAAGATTAGATTGGAATATAAACATTATTTTGTCTTTTAAAAATACTTCTATATTATATCAAAATATCTTAGGATAATATATAAAATCAAATGGAAATATATGAGAAGTGCTTCAAGGTCCTTATAAAAAAAGATATTATATGAGAGTATTGTTAGTATTGTTATGAGTGAGAAGTACTTCCAGGTACTTATAAAAATATATTACATAAGAGTACTGTTAATATTGCTATGAATCAACATTCCTAGAATTTTTAGAGTTTAGTAGACCATAAAATGTATACTGTTCAACTCTCCCATCACTGGCCAGATGTCTCTTACGTTTATGTGCTATCTTAACTGGGTTACACACTGGCAACCTTGAACACCTACTTCATTTTTTATAGCCTTTGTTTCTGCATTTGTAGCGATGAGAATTGCTTCTTTACATGGTTTTTGGGAGGATTAAATAAAACCACATAACTAAAGCATTTAGCAAAAGAAACATTTTTCTTAAAAAAAAAAAGAAAGAAAAGGAAGGAAGGAAGGAAGGAAGGAAGGGAGGGAGGGAGGGAGGGAGGGAGGGAGGGAGGGAGGAAAAAGCCGAAAGTCCCAGAAGAATGTCCTGCTGGGAAGTGGTAGCTGACGAGACCAGGTATCTCTGTCTCCCCAGCTTTCCCTTTCCCTTGGGGTTTCCTCACTTCTCCGACTTCTGCCAGCTTTGCCCTTGCCCCTCCTTCTCTGTTGAACCTACCTAGGGGACTTCTGTTTTATTATTTGAGCATCAGCCTTGCCTCCCCAACAGATGTAATCCTAAATCATCCCACCCAGGCAGCCTCTGAGGGGCCCGAGACGGGTACTCAATCCAAGATGGCCATGTGTCCCTGAGACAGCACAGCACTAGGACCTGGAAGTGGAAAACACCGAGTGCCCAGGGAGCCACGCTGAGCTCAGTGGCTAAGATAGAAGGGAAACAAAAAAGTCACCACCCCTCCATTCCCTACTCAGAAGCACAGAGGCAGCTGATTTTCTCTCCCTTCTTACTGCCGGCTCAACCTACTTACCCACAGGCGCAGCTGAGCAAGGTTGGACTGCTACACCTTTCCAGGGTAATGAGCAGTGCACCCTCTTGTCCCCACTGCACTGGTATAAGCATACTTACCAGGTCATGCAGATGGGTAAAGAAGTCACCCACCCTGAAATGGAAAATCCTGCAAGCCTGCTTCTTTCCAAACGCCCACCTCGTCCCCAGCTTCTAAAAGCAGTCCAGCAAGAGCCAGCCCCCCAGCCAGAGATGATCTTCCTTTCCCCTGTGCTACCTCCCTTGTGCTCAAGCATAAGCTTAATAAAATCTGTCTGGAAATTTCTCTGGGGTTTCCTCTTGATTTCTATCTTGGGGAATCACAAGCCCCAAGGCTGGTAACATCCCTTCCCTGACAATTTGGAACGGGCGTGTAAAAAAAACTGTTTAGCCCTAGCCGGCTCAGTGGAGAGGGTGTTGGCCTGCAGACCAAAGGGTCCCAGGTTTGATTCCAATTAAGGGCACGTACTTGGTTGCAGGCTCCTCCCTGGCCTGGGCCCTAGGTTAGGGCTCGTGCAGGAGGCAACCAATTGATGTGTTTCTCTCACACTGATGTTTCTCTCTGATTTGCCCTCTCTCTTCCACTCTCCCTGAAATCAATGGAAATATATATTCTCTGATGAGGATTTAAAAAAAAAAAAGAAAGAAATTGTTTAGTCTCTCTCTGTATTGCTATTGCTATGTCTTGTAAACTTAGAAGTTGTTGACAACTTCTTTCTACCATGGGAGCCAGGAAACAGAAACCATTAGCGTGCCGTAGGAAAGAAGCGTGGCATAGATATTCAGCGGGACGCAGAGGCAGAGAGGCAGAGGGTGGATTCGTTTCCCAGGGCTGCCATCACTGGGGGCTCAGACTGGATGGCTTCAGATGTCAGAAATGTATTCTGTCCCAGTTCTGGAGGCTGGAGGCTTGAAAGCAATACTCCCTCTGAAGGATCTAGAGAGGATCTGCTCCTGCCTTTCTCTTTGCTTCTGGTGTTGCCAGCATCCTTGTGCTCCTTGGTTGGTAAGCACATCCTCCAGTCTCTACCTCCATCTTCACAAGGCATTCTTCCCTCTGTCTGTCTGTTCCAATGAGGACCCAGTCCTACTGGACTAGGGCCCATCCTACGCCCGTATGGCTTCATCTTAACGTGATTACACCTGCAAAGACCCTGTTTCCAAGCAAGGTCACCTTCACAGGTACCAGGGGTTAGGGCTTCAGCACACCTCTTGGGGGTACGCAGTTCAACCCAAAACAGAAGGCGTTCTGGGCCTGCCCATCGCTCGGAGGCCCTGGTTCCATCTCGAGCCCAGCTGCAGGGCCTTCGCATTCCTTGCTCCATGACAGCCCTGGGGCAGGTGAGGCGGAGTCGGTTTGTGCCACTTATCATCAACAAAGTCCTAATTAATGTGCCAGACACAGTCCACCCCTGTGACCATCTCCTCTTTCACCTCTGAGACCTGCTGCAGCTTTTACATTTCTTCACTAAATGCCAAAGAGACAGAGTGAGGACAAATATAAAGATGTAACTAACAAAATGCAGGTTTCTAATCTGATTATACCAGGTTTATGTGCCTGTTCTACTACACCTGATGTCCAAAGACAGCATTTTCCACCCTTGCTGGTTTGGCTCAGTGGATAGAGTGTCAGCCTGTGGATTAAAGGGTCCCGGGTTTGATTCTGGTTAAGGGTGCCTGGGACAAGGGTGCCTGGGTCAAGGGTGCCTGGGTTGAGGACATGCAGGGGGCAGCCGGTCAATGATACTCGCGTATCATTGACTAGGGGCCCGGTGCACAAAAATTTGTGCACTCTGGGCGGGGGGAGGGGGTTCCCTCAGCCCAGCCTGTGCTCTCTTACAGTCTGGGACCCCTTGGGAATGTCCACCTGCTGGCTTGCCTGGCCAGCCTGGGTGAGAGGCTGATAACTGTTTGCAGGTTGGCCAAGCCCCCTAGTGGGAACCCTCACACCATGGGGGTGTGGCCAGCCTGGGTGAGGGTCAGAGGGCTGTTTTTAGGCTGCTCACAGCTCCCATTGACCCAACGTCCCAGCAAGGCTGGCTAGAATCAGGTTTCTGGGGTGTATTTATCTTCTATAATTGAAACATTGTTGCCTTGAGCAGAGGCCCAGCCGGCCTAGGCAGGCAGTTTCAACTCCATCACTGGTGCAATGGAAGCCTCCTGTTTGCTCTAGCTCCATGGCTGCTGGCCGCCATATTTGCTGGGTTAATTTGCATACAGCTGCTCTGATTGGCTGGTGAGTGTGGCTTGGCTGGTGGGCGTGGCTTAGGTGTTTTGGAATGATGGTTCATTTGCATATTACTCTTTTATTAGATTAGATGTTTCTGTCTCTCCCTTATCCCTTCCTCTCTGACATAAAAAAAATTTAAAAAAATTATACAAAATGAAACACCATATTATACAAAATGGTGTTTCATTTAAAAATTTACACCAAAGATAGTAAGCACTTTAAAAATTATTTTTATAAAATCTTATGAATGAGGAAACTGAGGCCTTGGAAGATTATGGATTTGCCCAAAGGCACAACCCACAACCCAAATCAGCAAACCTGAGACTGGAAACATGTTCTCTTCACCCCCCTCATGATTAAATACTATATTCCACGTTAAGACAAAATACAAGTGTATTGTTTCACATCATCTACTGATAACGTTGCCTGGTTTTTCAGCTGTCACACAGAGACTCCCCTGTAGCAGGCACTGAACTAAATGTTCCAGAGGCAGAGATCGCCACCAGCATCTGGAAAGCACACTCGTTTAAAATCCTTATTATCTTGGAGAAGCAGGAAGCAGACTGTAACTCAATCAAGGCCCCACCCAGTGATCTCCATGCAAGAAACTGGTGAGATCCTTACTCCCTCATTCCGTGTTTCTAAGTGTTCTTAACTGGACTGTGTCTCCACTGTACATGCAGTATCATTCTGTTACCCCCTTTTCCTCATCTCTATTTCTGAAATAAACACTGAGCTTAGGGAAAGCAAACAAACATATTATGTAACAAATGGCATGTAAAAGAAATAAAGGGGGGACTGTTTGAGATTTGAAAAGACCTAAGACACAGAACAAAAGAACATGTGTGGAATTTGTTTAAATCCCGATTCGAACAACAACAACAAAAATGCAGAAAGACTTTTTGAGACAATCAGGGAATTTTTATTATTCTTTGGATATTATGACTCCAAGAATTATTGTTAATTTTATTAGGTGTGATAAATGGCCTTGTGGTTATGTAAGAAAATGCCTATACTTTTTGGAGACACATTATGAATAATGTAGGAGTAAAATGACATGAAATCTGAAATGTAAAATGAACTGTAAAATATTACAGAAAAGGGGGAAAAAAGGAAGCAAATATGACAAAAATCTTGATGATAACTTAATGTAGGTTTTGTTTTATGGGAATTTATTCTATTATTTATAATTTTGTTTGAAATTTTTCATGGTAAATTTAGAAGATACATGTGAGTAAAATACCTATAGTAGTTATCACAGGATAACCTGCTTTGTTATGTGATAGTAATGTTAACGCAAATGTACAGTTTGGATTAGATAATTTGTCAAGTGAGTTCCTGGTACTCTTGCCTATGGCAGCATATTTTTAATTTGTTAATGTCTTTAAATATATCCTATCTAATAAAAGAGTAATATGCAAATTAGCCATCACTCCGGAAAAAAGATGGTGGGGCAGGACACTGGCAGCATCACCCTGGCAATGTGAGCCCAGCAGGCATTGCCTCAGCAACCAGCAAACCCGTGAGCAGGTCTGGAGCAAGAAAGGCCAGCTGGGCTGAGGCAGAGCAGGCAGGGTTTGCCTGTTTCCCAGTCACTGGGACAACATCAGGGAGCAGGCAAGCTTGGCCAGCAGGCAACATCCAGCCCTGGCCACAGCTCAAGGGAGAGAACAACATCCAGGCGAGGTCAGGAGACTGAGAGATCAACATAGAGGGGTGCCTGCTCCAAATCTCCAAGGTGTGCCTGGGAGCAGGCCCCCAGCAGATAGACACACATACACAGGGCGACTGCTCCAAGCCTCAGATCAGGCTGGGGGCAGGCCCCCAGTGGGGATACACACACTCTCTCACACACACACACACACAGCACCTGCCAGACTGGGGCCATCAGTAGGACATCCATTGAGGGGTCCCAGACTGTGAGAGGGGTAGGCTGGGCTGAGGGACACCCCCCCCCCCGTGCACGAATTTTGTGCACTGGGCCTCTAGAGTGTGTGTGTGTGTGCATGTGTGTGTATAACTGATTCAAAAAGAAAGGGAGAGTGAGAGAGAGATAGAAGCATTAATGATGAAAATCACTGATCAGCTGCTTCCTGCATGTCCCCTACTGGAGATCAAGCCCTCTCCCCAGCATGTGCCCTGACAGGGAATCGAGCTGTGTCCTCCTGGTTCATAGGTTGATGCTCAACCACTGAGCCATGCCAGCTGGGCTCAATAATGTCTTCAAAGCAAATCCCAGACATATCATTTTACCCAGGCATCCTTTGGGAGGGCTTCCTCAAGTCAGAAATGAAATGAAAAAAATCACTGTTTTATGCAGGTTTCATTCTGTTATGGACAGTTGGGGGTGAACAAGAAATTAGTAAATATTAACATATCAGATGGTGGTAAATGCCAACAAGAAAAATAAAACAGGGTGAGAGAGCAGGGAATGGGTGCAGTTTTAGACTGGGGTGAGGAATTCTTTCCTGCTGGAGTGTTATTAGACCAGAGACCTAAATGAGGGAGGAAACAGGCAACATGATCCTGTGCGGAACAGCACTCCAAACACAGGGGACAGCAGTGGTGAACATACAGATTGGAGAGGGAAGTAGGAAGAGAATAAGTGCCAGGAGGACATGAAACAGTCAAATGTCGTAGGGACTGACCGGGAATGGAGAGCAGTGGTGGACAGGGTGGTCAGGGAAGACTTCCCTGAGGAGGTGACTTAAGAGCAGAGACTTGCCCGGCCAGCGTAGCTCAGTGGTTGAGCATCCACTTATGAACCAGGAGATCATGATTTGATTCCCAGTCAGGGCGCATGCATTGCAGGCTCAATCCCCAGTAGGGGGCGTGCAGGAAGCAGCTGATCAATGATTCTCTCTCATCATTGATATTTCTCTCTCTCTCTTCCTCTCCCTTTCTGAAATCAATAAAAAAATATATTTTTTTAAAAGAGCAGAGATCTGATGGATAAGTTACTATATGTAGAGCAAAGTAGCACACTGTTGACCCATTAACCAATTGTAAGATAAAACGAAGCCCTCGATGTTGTACATGAACTATTAAGCCTGATCTTCCTGTCCTTTCCTCAGCAAGAGATTTGTGCATTGCATTTATGTAATAGCCACATTCTCTAGTTGTTCTATCTGATGCTTTGACATCTTGAAGCCTTGCTGGCTCAGGATAGATAGCACATTTTGGGACTAACCAACTTCTGGACATAGTAAACTAGCCAGCAAGCGCATCTTTCACATACAAACCAACCAACCAGAGCCTACACTCTCAACCAGCTCCTTCACTGTGAGTTTACACACCGGAACAGTGGTCTTCGTCTTAATCAGGGACCTGACAAATAGGGACAGCCTCTGTACCCAAGTCTGCTGGAGTTATCCCAACCAGCTCATCCTGCCTTGCCTTGTCTTTTCCAAGGAAACCTCGATAAGGCTCTTGGTCTGCATTTCCCCTGGCTCCCCCTGCTTCCTGAATGACCCTCGTGCTTCCCGGTGCGGCCCTGCATGGCGGCCCTGACTGTTTCTAGTGGATTTTGAGTATAATAAAAACTCCTGTCTTAATGACAGTAATTTCCGTTTCTGTGTGTCTTACCATCTCTAATACCATCCCTAATTACAACAAATCCTGGCTACATTTTTATTTTATTTTATGTATTTATTTATCTTCATATATTTTTATTTCAGAGAGGAAGG
>PVJC01033479.1:0-19344 GCA_004026665.1 Murina feae | reverse complement strand
GCACCCCCTCTATGTTGATCTCTCAGACTCTTGCCCTCCCCTGCATGTTGTTCTCTTTTTTGAGCTGTAGCCAGGGCTGGGTGCTGCCTGCCTCCCAAGCTTGCCTACTGCCCATCTTCCTCCAGCCACCAGAAAGCAGGGAAAACCCCGCCTCGTGGTCAGGCCAGCCTTTTCCTGCTCCCTGATCCCCGGAAGGGACATGGGAAGCCACCAAGCAGGCCGCCAACTCTTTCCCACTCACCGGTCCCCTGCTGCCTTCCTTTCCCACTTCCCGGTTCCGCCAAGGGGTCTGGGGAGCTGCCAAGCAGGACCCCGGCCCCTGCAGCTTTGCTTTCCCGCTCCCCGGTGCCCCGCAAAGGGCCTGGGAAGCCCATCAAGCAGGCCACTGACCCCCTCCTGCTGCCTCTTTCCCACTCCCCGGCCCGCCACCTTGCTTTCTCACTTCCTGGTGCCCTGCAAGGGGCTGAAGCCCACCAAGCAGGCCACTGACCCCCTGCTGCCTCTTTCCCACTCCCTGATGCCCCTCCAAGGGCCTGGACAGCTGCCAAGCAGGCCGCCGACCCCCTGCCACCTCTTACCCACTCCCCAATGCCCCACAAAGGGCCTGGGAAGCCCACCAAGCAGGCCGCCGACCCCCTGCCACCTCTTACCCGCTCCCCGGCCCGCCACCTTGCTTTCATACTTCCTGGTGCCCTGGTGCCCTGGTGCCACTTCCAACTGCCAGCATAGGCAGGCAGTTGCAACAGAACCCTTTGATTTGGTCTAGTTCCGTGGCTGTTGGCCTCCATCTTGGCTGGGTTAATTTGCATACAGCTGCTCTGATTGGCTGTTGGCCTCCATCTTGGCTGGGTTAATTTGCATACAGCTGCTCTGATTGGCTGGTGGTAACGGTCACATTTGCATGTTTCGCTTTTATTATAGAAGATAAGCTCTTAAGTGTCTTAAGAATGCTTAAAGATAAGAGTGTTAAACAGAATCAGTTTTGCTTTATCTTCATACTAGGGGCCCGGTGCACAAAAATTTGTGCACTCGGGGGGTGGGGGTCCCTCAGCCCGGCCTGTGCCCTCTTGCAGTCTGGGACACCTCAGGGGGGGATGTCCACCTGCTGTCATTCCTGGCCAGCCTGGATGAGGGGCTAAGGACCATTTTCAGGCTGCCCACAGCCCCTTCAGGGTTCGTGCACTGAGGGGTGGGAGGGCTGGTGAGTGTAGGCCTGGATGTTTCCCACCAGAGGGCCCACAATTGCACACGCCAGGTGGGCCACCACCGCTGAGGGGACACACCTGGCGCAGAGCTGGGTGGCGAGTCAGAGGTGGAAGCTGGTGCAGGATCCCTCAGTGGGCCCCTGCTGCTGAGCAAACACACCCGGGGTGGAGCCAGGCAGCGGACTGGCTTCGGATTCTCCACACTGTGCAGCAGACTCTCCCGCATGGCCTGTGGAGGCCCCTGGGGGGTGGATGAAGGTAGCGGACCCTGGACGGGTGATCCTGCATGTCCCCGAGGAGGCCCCCGGGGCAGAGCCAGGCAGCAGACCCAGGATGGGCACTCCTGGATGCCCCAAGGAGGCCCCAAGGGGGCAAAGCCAGGCATCAGACCCAGGATGGCTGCTCCACGCCCTGCAGAGGCCCCCGCTCTCCTGCATGCCCCAGGGAGGCCCCCAGGGGACGGAACCAGGCAGTGGACCTGGGATGGCTGCTCCTGCAAGCTCCATGGAGGAGCCGCTCTTCCAAACGCCTGGTGGAGGCCCCTGGGGGGTGGAACCAGGCAGTGGACCTGGGACAGGCACTCCTGGATGCCCCGAGGAGGCCCCAGGCCTGATCACCCCCCACTGCGCTGACACACCTGGCACAGCTATGCTGGCCTCGGAGGCTCCCAGTGCAGAGCTGCCCTGCAGCCTCCATCTTGGCTGGGTTAATTTGCATACAGCTGCTCTGATTGGCTGGTGGGCCTGGCCGTGAGCAGAGGCTCAGCCAGCCTAGGCAGGCAGTTGCAACAGAAGCCTCTGATTTGCTCTAGCTCCATGGCTGCCAGCCTCCATCTTGGCTGGGCTAATTTGCATAGAGCCACTCTGGTTGGCTGGGAGGCATGGCTTGGCTGGTGGGCGTGGCTTAGGTGTCTTGGGTAATGGTCAATTTGCATATTACTATTTTATTATATTAGACTAGAGGCCTGATCGGGGGAGGTGGAGATCTCTCAGCCCAACCTGCTTCCTCTCACAGTTCAGGGACCCTCAGGGGATGTCTTACTGACGGCTTAGGCCCACTCCCCATGAGAGGTGACCAGGCTGATCAGGGAAAGGCGCCACCCCTATCACCTTGCTGCTGCTGCCACTGCCAGCCGCTGCAACCACTAAGGTGTTTTCATCAACAGACTCCAGTCCCTTCACCACAAAAAAAATGACAACTTTCTTTAGGCATTTTCAAGATGTCTCTTTCATAGGATATGACATTTCTTTCTTTCTTTTTATCCTCACCTGAGGATATTTTTCCATTGATTTTTAGAGAGTGTGGAAGAGAGAGGGAAAGAGAGAGAAAAACATCAATGTGAGAGGTACACTTCGATTGATTGCCTCCTACATGAGCCCTGACCTGGACCCTGGCCTGGGAGGAGCCTGCAATCTAGGTACATGCCCTTGATAAGAACTGAACCGGGACCCTGTGGTCCACAGGCTGAGGCTCTATCAACTGAGCCAAACTGACTAGAGCAGTATATGACATTTTTAGCCCCTCCAGTAGCAGACCTTTGTTTTTTTCCTCCAGGAGTGAGGTGGAAAAACCCTAGATCACCTTCTTGGATTCTTATTACCCAAGCAAGTGGCGTACCGCAAGCTTAGCCAATGAGCGGTCAGAAAAGGTGTTTCCTCTGCAGCTCCCAAGCAGAGGCAGATTGCTGGCATGCCGCAGCCGTGGGGCCGCTGGGGGCCAGACCACCCTGCGGGTTTGTGTCTCTGCTCCAGCTCCCTGTGTGTTGTTTGTTCTGGGGCCAGTTTTGGGCCACCCTGTCTATTGTTCTCTCCGGCTCTGAGCCCGCACCTGGCCCCTCTTCCTGAGCTGGTTGTGACCATTATGGCATCCTGGCCCTATTTGCATATTACCTCTTTATATATCTAGATATTGCCAAGTTCGATTTCTGAAGAAGGAATGATGCTTTGCTTCGAGGAAATGTATTTTATATAAATAAAGATCAAGTGTATTTGATAACAAAGTTTAATACTTATTTCATATTTTTATTTAGTCAATAAAGAAATTAAAAAAAAGAAATCATGAATGCAAATAAAAAAATAAAGTTTAGTATCTGTAAATTGAAATGAATCTGGTTTGTATTACTTTTTAGTATAACTTCAGCTTGTAGCCCTTCAATTTGAACATTTATTGCCATGTAAAATTTGATTGCTTAAATTAATTCAATATTTATTTTAAAATGGCAGGGTATCGCTATCTGTATAATTTTTAAGAATAGATTTGGTGAAACCTAACTTTCCAATTATTGAAGTTGCGTGATGCAATGAAGAAAGTGCTTGATTGAGAATTAAAAGGCCAGGGTAAATATTTGGCTTGGTTTTTTGTCCAGTGTCAACAATATTTTATGGAAAGTACTTTTTTTAAACTGAGGCCAAAACCCAATCCTGTCTGGTTCTTGAGCCCCTGCCCTGAACTAACTGTGCAGTGTTTCCTTGCTGTATATCATTAGATATGTGAATTTGAACAAGCCACTACATCTCCTTGGTATAAGTTGACTTACTTGTAACATTGATGCTCTGTAGATGAGTAGTTGTAATATTGGCATTGGAGTAGAACATTTAAGAGATTGTCATAGCAGACTTATTTCTGTGGTAGCTGATGGATAGTTGCTTATTCATTCAACAAGTAATGTGTTGATTGTGTTGATTTGCTAAGCTCTGGGGATTCAATAGAGAGCAAGACAGAGCTAGTCATTGCTCTCATGAAGATTAAGAGTAACAGGCTGTCAAAATTGAAGGACAGAATGTAATGTGGTCATACAGCAATGGCATCCAACTGGATAGAGAAGGACTGGGAAGGCTTTATAAAGAAAGTGACATTAGGTGAATCCTGAAGCCTGCACCTCTGAGTTTAAGAGAAAAATTGTAATTTTTCTCTCAGACTACTGCTTCCTATCTGGGACTACTCACATTCTCCTGCCTCTGTCTAAACTATTCATTTGTTCATTCCTTCATTCCATTCTTTCATTCAACAACAGTTTATTGAATAACTGCTGTGCACACTGTTCTAGGCATTTGGAATATATCATTGAACTAACTAGATGGAAATTTCTGCCTTCATGGAGATTACATTTTAATGGGATTGGGAGGTACAGAGAGTAGGAAATACACATAGTAATAATATTATTTGCTAAAATTTTTCAAAGTGCAGACAGAGTGAGGCTTCATTTCCTTGCTTTTAGACTGAAGTTCACTCTTTTTAATGTGGCCTGTGAGACCTGCTTAACTCTGTTGTAGGCTCATTCTTCAGGCCCAGCCATGCTGACTTCCATCATACTTTTATTCCTTAGGCCTCCTTTCAGAGTTGCTATGTCTGAGAAGTGTCCTGGAACTCTGATTTTGAATTAGAGATTCCCTGTTGTCATCAGCCCTCTTTACTTCTGTATAACATGCATCTCAATAATGATTTTTTTTCAGTTACTGTGCAATCATATTTAAAGTCTATCTTTTACACTAGACTAAATTACAGGAGGGCTGGGAGGGTGCCTTTCTTTTTCCCTCCCACGTCTTCCGGTCCTAGTATATGGCATTTAGTAATAGAGTTGGTTTGGTGAAAGAAGGTAGAAGAGCAGGGAGTTTCTGGCGAAGCCTAGTAGGATGTGTAAAGGCCGAGGAGAATGCCTGGGCTTTGCGGTAGGGAGTAAAGTGCAAAGTTGATATTGACAGGATGAAACTGGTGGCCCAGGCAGGATCAAGTATTTAAACTAGGGTAAGAAGTTTAAATTTGGTTTTAAGGCAGTGGGGAGCTATGGGACACTTAAGCAGATTTTTGGAATGCTAGTTTGTTTTGATAACATTTGTTGCTGGGAAATCATTAATTAAATAATTTTGACAACACCTTTAAGGGTGATTGATTTAATTTTTAAATTATGAAAGTAGTATGAAGTATAAAATTGTGATCTTTATGCTGAAAGTTTCTAATGTGTACCTAAGGTTATCTAATCTTAATAAAAGAGTAATATTGAAATTGACCATTTCTTCGGGATGCCTAAGCCACGCCACCAGCCAGTCAGAGCGGCTATATGCAAATTAACCCAGCCAAGATGGAGGCCAGCAAATCACGGAGCTAGAGTAAACAGCAGGCTTCCGTTGCACCAGGAGTAAACTGTCTGCCTAGGCCAGCCGGGCCTCTCTGTGCTCCCAGCAACATAATTGCAATTATAGAAGCCACGGAGCTGAAGCAAACAGCAGGCTTCCGTTGCCCAGTGATGCAGGAAACTGCCTGCCTAGGCCAGCTGGGCATCTACTAAGGCAACATTCTTTCAGTTATAGAAGCCACGGAGCTAAAGCCAACAGGAGGCTTTGTTACCTGTATTAGTTCCAGGTATATGGCATAGTGGTTAGACAAGCATATATGTTACAAAGTGTTTCCGCCAATAAATCTAGTACCCACCTGGAACCAGCCATAGTGATTATAATATTTAATAAACTGTGAGATACTTTACATCCTTGTATTTTGTAACTACTAATTTATATTTCTTTTCTTTTTTATCTTTATTGTTCATATTATTACAGTTGTTCCTCTCCCCCTCCCATAGCTCCCCCCCTCCCAGTTCCCACCCCACCTTCTGCCCTCCCCCCCTGTCCTCCTCCATAGGTGTACGATTTTTGTCCAGTCTCTTCCCGCACCCCCAATATCCCTTTCCCCCTGAGAATTGTCAGTCCACTCCCTTTCTATGCCCCTGATTCTATTCTATTCACCAGTTTATTCTGTTCATCAGGGTTTTTTTTATTCACTTGATTTTTAGATTCACTTGTTGATAGATATGTATTTGTTGTTCATAATTTTTATCTTTACTTTTTCTTCTTCCTCTTCTCAAAGGATACCTTTCAGCATTTCATATAATACTGGTTAGGTGGTGATGAACTCTTTTAGTTTTTTCTTGTCTGTGAAGCTCTTTATCTGACCTTCAATTCTGAATGATAGCTTTGTTGGGTAGAGTAATCTTGGTTGTAGGTTCTTGCTATTCATCACTTTGAATATTTCTTGCTACTCCCTTCTGGCCGGCTGCTTCCCTGTGTTGATAGAGTGGCTTTCTGTGCTAGGTGTTCTATAGGGCCCAGTGGCTCAGCCTCCCCAATTACCTGAGGTGGATACTCTTGTTGCACCACTTTTTGGCTTTGTGCATAGTCTTGTTGTAGCTAAGCCTTGATTGTTATTGGTATTACAGAGAGGAATTGACCTCCAGGCCACTTGGGTGTGAGAATCAGGAGTGTCTATGGTGGGAGAACTTCTATGCTGGAGACACCCTTATGGGGGAAGACTTGCTTCAGTGGGGCTTTGGTGCTCACTGAATCTGCCCCCTGAGTGTGTCCCTTTTGGATCTGAGGATTTGTAATCTGGGTGGTCCCTCTCTGACCACTGGGTATACTGGCTGTTGGAACTCTAAAGAAATGCTATTTTAGCTTCTGCCTGAGGCTTCCTAGCTTTTTATAGGCAAAGGCCTCTGCTCACAGGTTGGGTGGGGTGGGGTCTCGGGAAATCAACAGGGCGGAGCAAACAGGTATGGCTGAGTCTCAGCCCTGCCCTAAGAGGTACCGGGTCTCAGTGTCCCTTGGCACCGCCAAGAGAAAGCCGCTCTGGAGATCCTCCCGTTGCTAGACGGTGCCAGACAGACCAGCTTCTCCCTGATGAGTCTGGGTCCCCAGAAACTCGCCCAGAACTGGAGTTCAGAGCCGTCGGGAGCTTGTGCCTCCCTCTGGTATGAAACCTCAGCTGTCAGCCCTTTCCGTGAGCCCCCTTCCCGTATGCCTCTGTACCTCTGCACTTTACTTCTGCACCTCCTCTGAGTCTCAGTCTCTTTCTAGTTGTAGAATTTATACTCAGTCAGCTTTCCTGTGAGTCTGGATGGTGTCCGTTTTTTCTCTTTGTTGTGGTTTTGAAATGGTTGTGTGAGGCAGCAATCTTCGGTGTTTACCTATGCCGCCATCTTGGTTTCTCCTTATATTTTTTAATCCCTTGTAGAATTATCTTCTTAAAACTTTAACCTGAGTCTTCATTCCTCTATATAGAGCCAAGGCATTTGGAACTCTTCCAAATTCCATAAGTGCCTGCCACAACAGGCCAGGCGTCTTACCTCTGTTTTACCCTGCCTCTTCCTTACTGTGCTTCAGTTTCACCTCTTGGGCCTTTTTTTCTTTGTAGAACATAATACGTGCCTGGATAATTTAGGTTTTTTGTACGTATTGTTCCTTTTGTCTAGGTTTTTTTCTTCCAAATCTTCCCATAGTGTGGTGGCTAGCTGTTGTTTTTGTAGGAGTGCAGAATTTATTATCTCCAGGTTTTATTTTGAATTTTACTTAGGAAGGTCCCTTTCTGAACTGTTTATATAAAAGTTCCTCCCATTCACTCTCTCCCTTACTACTATTTGTTTCCATGTAATATTTATTTCAATTCTCAATTAATTTGTTTACTCTTTTCCCCTCACTAGGCTGTAAGTTTCACAAGGGCAACATCTATTTCATATGGTATTTGGGAAGGAAATATTTACTAAATCAATGAGTAAATCCTATATAATAAAAGAGAAACATGCAAATTAACCATCTCTCTGCTATGCTCAAGCCACGTCCATAAGCTATGCCCACAAGCCAATCAGGAGCAAGTATGCAAATTAACACAACTAAGATGGGAGTGGCCATGGAGTGAGCAGGAGGCTTGGGTTGCCCCTGGCGATGTAGGAAGCCAAGCTTCCCGCCAGCCCTGGCCAGCCCTCAGCTCTGCTCAAGGCTACAAAGTTTTAATTATAGAAGATAAATAAATCCCAGAGAAAAAAAGGAAAAAAAGAGAGGTTGGGAGCTTGGGTTGCCGGGGGGGGGGGGGTGGTTTCGGGGCGTGACAAGTCTAAAAACAGCCATCAACCCCTCACTTAGGCTGGCCAGGCACCCCAGTGGCACTCCCCCATCCTGAAGGCACTGTGGGCAACCTGAAAACAGCCTCAGTCCCTCACTCAGGCTGGTCAGGCACCCCAGTGGGACCCCCACCCTGATCCAGGACACCCTTCAGGGCAAACCAGCCAGTCCCCACCCATGCACCAGGCCTCTATCCTATATAATAAAAGGGTAATACGCAAATTGACCCTAACAGCAGAACGACTGGGAATGAGTGGTCACTATGACACACACTGACCACCGGGGCAGACGCTCAATGCAGTAGCTGCCCCCTGGTGGTCAGTGCACTCCCATGCGGGGAGCTCGGCTCAGCCACAAGCCAGGCTGATGGCTTCCAGCATAGCGGTGGTGGCGGGAGCCTCTCCCTCTTCTCAGTAGCGCTAAGGATGTCTGACTGCAGCTTAGGCCTGCTCCCCACTGGCGAGTGGACATCTCCCGAGGGCTCCCAGGCTGCCAGAGGGATGTCTGACTGCCACCTTAGGCCCAATCCCCCCAGTGAGCGGGGCTAAGGCAGCAGGTGGACATCCCCCGAAGGGTCCCAGACTGTTAGGGCACAGGCTAGGCTGAGGCTGAGGGACAAATTTTTGTGCACTGGACCTCTAGTAGATGAATAAGAATGCGTGGATCAATTTCATTCTTTTAAAGGCTGTGTAATATTCCATTTTATATATATGTACCAAATAAGATACCAGTTCCTTATTGAAGGCTTTGTTTTTCTGATTTCCCTTTTAAAAAAATGTTATTTTTATTGTTGAAGTATTACAGATGTCCCCTTTTTTTCTTTTGTTTTCCCATTGACCCCTCTACCCCACACCCTTCAGACCTTCACCAGACTATTGTCTGTGTCCCTGCACTATGCATATAAATTCCCTTGTTAATCTCTCCCCCATTTTCTTTTCTAATCAGAACATCACCAATAAAATGAAAATAATGAATGTTTGCATACCTGTGTGTGTTTAGGGTAACTTATAAAAAAAGAAATTGCTGGGGTAAAAGACGTATGTCCTCAAGTTTTTGTTAGGTACTAACAATTTCTTTTGAAAAAGATTGCCCCATTTTATACTATATCAGTAGTGAGTGTGATGCTTGTTTACGTTCAGGTCATTGCTGCTTGCTCTTACCAAACTTTGACAGATGAAAAGTGCTTCTTGTTGCTTCAATTTGTATCTCTCTCTATAACAAAAGTTGAACATATTTTATATAGTACCCTTTTAAGTTTTATTTTATGTAAACTTAATATTTAATTATTTGCTCATGTTTCCTGATGATTATTGGTCTTTTTTTAAAATTGATTCTAATTTTTTATTAAAATTTTTATATAGCTGTATAGGGAAGTTATTCTGTGTGATATTTCAGTTAGTGTCCTTGAGTTTAGAGCTACATGGTGCTTTTTGTCTCTTTAAAATTAGTTTTATATAGCCCAATAATAAAACCAAATGTGCTGAAAAATGTATTGGAGCTGAGTGTATTTAATAGTTTATTGTTAAAAGTGATAATAGATTTTTAATGTCCAGTCTATAAAATGTCCTCAGTAAAACATTTTTGGATGAATGAATGACAAGTGAAAAGTTGATTTTTAAGGTAGTTTGATTTCACTTGCAAGTTCATTTATTAGAATTTGCTTTTCATAATAAGAAAACTTAAGCAACAGTGATTAGTTGAAAGATAAGATTTTTTTTGTGACAATTTACAGAAGTGTTGGACTTGTGGCAGATAAAGAATTTTTAGAAGATTTTCTATGTGTAAACATATTTCTTTTTATATGTACACATTCATAATACGTATATACTATATACTCAATGCTAAAATATAACTAATGAATTCTAGGAATTATCTTTTAGCATCTGCTTTATCTCTCAAGGTAACAAACTTTTTAGACAGCAGCTGATTTTCTTTCAGAATATCTTTTGCAAATATACTATATTACACTTCTGAAAGAAAAGACTTGTTTAAAGTTTCCTTCTTGGCTTCTTACAATCCAGTCTCCATCAGCCAGCACTCTTCCTGTATTTTGTTCACGAGGCACTAATTGTCCGCATTTGGCAGGTTTAACACTTCCTGACAGAGAGGCTATTAAGGGGAAGTATTCTCCAATAACTGTCACTGGCTCCAACAAAGAACCTTCAAACTCAGTGTGTGGAAACCACTAACATTCTTAAATGACCCTTTTCATGATTTTTATACCTTTAAGCTAAAATTTGGAGAATGTAGGGTCAGCAAAAACAGCAAGGTGTAATAAAGCAGTAAACCTTGATTTTTGGGGGGAAGGGTGTAGAATGGGAGGTATAGATTTATCTCTGACTTGAAAACAATTGTTATTTGGAAAATCTCATTAGCAGATGTGACTGCTTGGAGTAAAAAAAAAAAAGGACTTAAAACTGATGTCGCTTTCAGGACTGCTTTGAACTTAACAAGCACCTATTTGTGGAGCAGACTGGCTAATGAAAGGAAATTAAATTTTTCTGACAACTTCCCCTGCCAACCTCCTTATTCAGGGGGATGTTATTAGGTACTGAGGACTTTTAAAGAAGATTTTTTTTTTATTAGACATAAATGAACCATTTATAAACATCCCCTGCTCCCCCTTTTGGGGAATGATTCTGATTTGGTTACTCTATATTTTTAAAGTATTTGCTTAAAAGCTTAAAAACACCTTCCCTTTAATACTTTAAAGTTATTTTCTAAAAAATTAAGGCATGCTTACCAGCTAGTGGTTTCAAAAAATTATTGTCATTCCTTGTGATAGTTAGTTTATGTCACTGAGTTATAAAAAAAGTCAAATTTACTAGGAGGATGTATTTAACACCTTCTTTTCAGCTTTCTCTTTGTTGTTATATGGAGAAATGTTTCAACAATGTCCTACGTGAGGCCTGTTAGGTGAGAGTTAATCATCAATGAAATGGTTTAGATTCTAGGGAAGGTTTTGTCTTTCAGTGGTATTAGTTGATTAGCAGTAACTAATCTTTACCTTCATAAACTGTTACCTTGTACTGTTTTGGAATGCATTTTCTTTTCTTGGCTTTTGGAAGTTCTCTCCGCCCCCCCCTCCCCCCCCCACTGGCTGGTTCATTGAATTTTTATTTTTTAAAGATAAAATAGTGAAAAGGTATGAAATAAAAAAAGAATAAAGAAAAATTAATGGATATTTCTAAAGGATTTTTTGGGGGGGGGTGGGGAAGACTACGATGATTGGTAGTTCCTATAGATATTGGGAATTTACTTTTTTATTTGTGGAAAATCTATTGAGCTTCTCCCTAATAATAGAGAATCAACTCCCCCTGCTGACAGAATCTAGGAAAACATGACATATAAATATCAGAGAGACAAAAACAAGCTGGCTGTGGACAAGCTTTAATGATCTGATTTATGATTTAGTATTGATTGTAAACATCTAAATTCTGCCGTTAAACTTCAGCAACTGCACCAAATCATTTGGCAATTCTGGTGGTGCTTCCTGCCAGCTCATTTCAAACTGCTTTGAGTTTCTTAATATAATAATGATGAGGTAAAATTTACATTCCACTTATGGTATTAATTTTACATTTCTCTGAATGAAAAGAGTTAGAAGGTTGTAAAATTGAACATTAAATGAATCAGAGGAGACAGTGGTGCAATATATGACTGCCCTAAAGACATTGTGCAATGGCTGATGGGATTAATGTTGGGTCTCATTTCCTGCTTTTACAGGATGCAGATGAAGCTGTCAGAATTGCAAGGGAAATTGGTAAGTTCTTAAATTAACTTTGGTAGAGTTTCTGTGTCTTTTAGCAAATATGGCTGAGTAAATATGTAATAAGAAATTCCCATAGAGTAAATAATATTTTAATAGTTTAGGTTTCTGATTAGTTGTCGCTCTGGAAGAATTTATCTGCCAAACTACAATATTCTATTATTAAAGTGAACTTAAAGAGTAATTTGACCTTAATTATAGCTCTTTTATTAGATGAAATCACTAATTAAAAGAAGGAATTGTCTTAAGAATTCTTGAGCTTGAATGTAATGTAAACTTATATGTACAGAGTTGAATGAAACTTAAAGTTAAGGACATACATGGTTAAAACAAAGATATGTTTAACAAGGCTCTTCAATTTTTTGTTTTTCCTAAGATATTAAATATCACTAATTTTGTTAGGAAAGAGAAAATAGAATGAGAAGTTAGAACTGAGTATTCTAAATTGGAGTAAAAGGTAAACTGAAGGACATTTTAATGACTATTTTAATTGGCTGTTTTAGGCATAATTGTACCAGGGCAGTGTTTCTCAGCTGTATTTTCAAAAATATTCTTGGAGCACATCACAATTATTTTATTTTTTAAATGTTGGTCTCTGGGCACTGGGCAACACCTGGGCCCCTGGGCCCCCACGCGCCCCCCTCCGCCTGAGTCACTGTGCCGGATTCCCCCATGGAGATGCGATGAGCATGGCTGGTTGCCCCCAGCCAGGATGCAGCCTGGGCCTCAGGGCCGCCCAGCGGCACTGCACCCAGCCAGCCTCACAGATCACCCCTGCAGTCCCAGCGGCTGTGGCCCAGTTCATCCAGAAGAGGCCACGTGGGTGTGGGGCAGGATCCTCCTGAGCACCTGGCACCTGAGCGTGGAGGCTTCCCCGGAGCATGAGCCCTGGTGCCCTGGCAGAGGATAGCAGGGGGAGTGAGAGCGAGCTCAGCGGACACCCTGAATTCTCACCGCACCTCCATTTCTGTCACCCCTGCCCCCAGGTAGCTGGAGAGTAGTTGCTGCTACCCACTCCCATTTCCTGTCCCAGCTGGGGCAGGCCCGATCTGCTGGTTACTGTCTGCGGGGTGATTGGAGGGGCTATCAGGCCCAGCTTGCACCTGCCTTGGCCTGGCGCCGCCGGCTTACCTGCTCCACTGTCTCACTGCAGTCCTGCTCTCCTAGGGGTCCATTGGGGCGGGCAGTGTCTCCACTACCGCCTGCTGCCGGTACTGCGTTGCCCACGCCCACCATGTTCCTAAACACCCCTTGGTGGTCAGCACACATCATAGCGAGCAGTCAAACTCCTGGCGGCACAATTTCCATATCAGGCTTTTATTATATAGGATTATTATATAGGATATATTCTTTACAATAGGGACAGTTCTTCAATGATCTAAAAAGACATTTGGCTTGTTGCATCTTGTTTCTGGTTGGATTTGGCTAAATTATTTGGCGTTGGCTCATAGTTACATGTGCTTTGTTGTCAGTTAGTTTTGAAAACATTTACCTTAATAATACAGGTCCTGTATTTAAGAGTTGGCCCTAGAAAAATCATATTTTATCTGAGTACAATGTCTTGTCACTAATTATTTCTTCAGGCTCATCAACATTTTCAAAAAGCATTTCAGTTCTTCATAGGAAGATCTGCTAGATTGCTTAAGAAGTTGGACTACGTGGAACTGATTTGTGTTGTTTTTTTTTGAGGAAATCAAAAGCTTCTCTTTGATTTGAAATGACTGGCATTCCTCAGAGCCTAAAAGGCTGCTGACTTTTGAGGAGACTTTCCTAAAACAACTTCATTTCATTTAATTGTATACTTTTTGGTTTCAAAATTCATCATCCTAATTCTAGTTTAGATACTATTGTTACTATTCTATATAATGGATATAATATACTATTATCACAATAGTATCTATATAAAATGGGCAATAGTTGGAGGAATTTGGAGAAATAAAAATGGATGAGAAGAAAATCTTGAATTACATTGGCATGCCACATTTTAAATTATGGATCTTCAGTTCTTGAGCATTTCCTTTGTGTAAATGGCAGAGTCCAGATTGGAGTCCAGATTGGTTTGCTTGTTTTCATGTCTTTTTTTTTTTTTCATGTCTTGCCTTCCACTTTTTCAAAATAACCAGTGACCTTTAAAATAACCAGTGAGTCATGATGGGACTCTGACCAATTCTCATCACTTGGTTTTCCTCCCTTAATATTTAATGCCGTGCTTTACTCACCTTTCAGATTTGCACTACTGATTCAATCTAAGGCTTTTTTTCAATATTTGGGCACATCCTTTATGACACCTTCTTTCCTATCTTCTAATTTTTCCCCAATTACTCCTTCCCTTTTGTAAAATAAATGATTGCAGTCATAGTTATTATGGTATATGAGTGCTAGTGTTTTGCTTATGCTGAAAGAAAGGGAAGCCATACATTTTGAAGTGAAATAAGACATAATAAAGAACCAGGGTCATCAGCTTTATAAATCTTTTGGAATTTACCTGAATTACCATGGAAACCTCCCATAAAACCTTTTTTCTCAAGTGTCAGCTTCCAACAGAAATGAATTACTTATTATTAAAGTCTCTTGGTTTTCTGAATTGTTTTGGTGATTCATCAGTTTTGTTTTATATACTAATTTCATTGAGATGTATTACATACTAACTACACATGATTTCGATGAGCCTTTGTGAGTTCATCTTAAGAGATGAATTGATCATTGCTTCCATGGGAAATACTAGTATATTCCTAGTTCTAAAAAAGTTGTGGATTGTCCATGTGTCAGAGCTACTCGTAAATTTCTCTGTTTTACTTCTTTCTGTGTTACATGGTAAAATGAAGTTGATCATCTTTTTACACGGCCCCTTCTCTTGGATGTCTTTACTTCTTTTTGGGAAACAAGAGAAGTAAATCTATTCTGCCAAAGGAGGAAACTAACTGCATTGAGCATTGATGAATTAGGTGTCTTTTACATAATAGTAGTTCTTGTTTATGGAGTATTCTTTCCTGGTGGAAGGCACTTTGTGAATGTTATTTCTAATGCTAATTCTTGGGTTAATTATTTTCATTTACATTTAAGTAACTAAGGATTAGAAATGGTAAGTAATTTGCTCAAGGTCACTGGACTACTGAGTGGTGGGCCTGCTTGAAATTTAGGTTCATTTAGCTCTAAAAACCATGGATTTTTCATTATACTTTGGCTAAACTAATGGGATTAAAGGATGATAGCTAAAACTTTGTTTAAAATAGTGTAAAGCAGTTAAGCATGTTATATGTGGAATTCAAAAAACACAGTCTCTTATTGACGGGGGCGTGAGACAGTTAAGACTTAATATGTTACTTCCAAGTACTTGTTCTTGGACCTTTCTTGTCTTTCTCATTCTCTTTCCTGATTTTTTTCTTTGACCTCCTTAAGTGTAAAGATACAGGACTCTTGATCCTCAGTTTATCTTTAACCCCAGAGATAGACAACAGAAATCAGTGAGCTTGATTTGCATTAAAGTTTGTTCTTTTTACTGGATCAAAGGCCCTTAATACAATTAAGCCAAAATTGATTCTTAAAAGGAAAAGAAATTATAAATCTAAAACCTATCCTTTAACAACTTCCAGATTATTCTCATTCTTTTCTTTTGCCTGTCTTTTCTAAAATCACAAATCATGCCTAATTAAAAAAAAAATTTTTTTTTTGATCCTCTGGTCTACCATGCTCCAAACTGGCTTCTTTTATAGCTTCTACATCTCATTAAATGTCACTTTGTTCACTCAGTGACTAAAACCCAAGTTCTATCCTACTGCCTGTCTTCCTGTCATTCTGTTGTCAATCTGTCAATAGATACTGCCATTTTTCACTCAAAATATCTCTCATACTCATTGCTCACTATCTTTACTACCAAGATGCTCTTCGAAACTACCATTGTCTTTTCAGGGACTGTACTTTTTCTTAAACACTTCAAAGCCATTCTTCACATAGCAGTCAGTGTGATATTTTAAAACTCTAAAAAACAGGGACATATTTATCTAATTTCACTCCATCCCTTCTTTAAAACCTCTAATGGCTTTTCATTGCACTAAGATAAAAGAAAAATTTCTTACCCTGACTATAAATCTTTAATTTGTGCCCTAACCAGTTTGGATCAGTGGATAGAGCCTTGGCCTGCGGACTAAAGGGTCCCAGGTTTGATTCCCATCAAGGGCATGTACCTTGGTTGTGGGCACATCATCCCCAGTAGGGGGTGTGCAGGAGGCAGCTGATTGATGTATCTCTCTCATTGATGTTTCTAACTCTCTATCCCCTCTCCCTTCCTCTCTGTAAAAAATCAATAAGATACATATTTTAAAAAATCTTTAAAAGATTTTTAATTTGGCACCTCCTTTCTCTCCAATCTGATTTTATACTACTATCTTTCTTCTACTGTACTTCAGTCATACTGGCTTTCTTGAACACACCCAGTTTCAGGGCCATAGAAGATTTTATTTATTTATTTATTTATTTATTTATTTATTTATTTATTTATTTATTTATTTTTTGTAGGAGGGGAGACTGGAATACTCTTGTTGATGTCCTCACATAAATGGCTCCTTGTTACCTCTTGGCTTAAATGTTAATGTCTTTGAGAGAAGATACTCTAATATTGCCACATGATCATTCTATCATACCTATATTATAAACCACTGCATAGTATTTATGACTTTTATGTATAAACTAGGGGCCCGGTACACAAAAATTTGTGCATTCGCGGGGTGGTGGGGGGCTTAGCCCGGCTTGTGCCCTCTCGCAGTCTGGGACCCCTCAGGGGATGTCCACCTGCTGGCGTGCCTGGCCATCCTGGGTGAGGGGCTGATGGCTGTTTGCAGGTTGGCCAAGTCCCCCAGTGTGGACCCTCACCCCATGGGGGTGTGGCAAGCCTGGGTGACGGGCTGAGGTCCATTTTCAGGTAGCCCACAGTCCCTTCAGGTTTTGGGTCCCTATTGGGGTGCCTGAGCAGCCTGGGTGAGGGGCTAGGGACCGTTTTCAGGCTTTCAGGCTGCCCGCAGCTCCCATTGACCCAAGGTCTCAGCGAGGCTGGCTGGAATCAGGTTTCTGGGGTTTATCTTCTGTAATTGAAACACTGTTGCTTTGAGCCAAGGCCTAGGCAGGTAAGAAGCCTCCTGTTTGTTTCAGCTCCATGGCTTCTATAATTGAAACATTGTTACCGCGAGCAGAGGCTCAGCCAGCCTAGGCAGGCAGTTGCAATGGAAGCCTGCTGTTTACTCTAGCTCCGTGGCTGCCGGCCACCATCTTGGCTTGTGGGCGTGGCTTAGGTGTCCTGGAGAGATGTTTAATTTGCATGTTACTCTTTTATTAGATTAGATATTTTTCTTATTAACTTTTTCCTCAGTATATTATTTTGAAAAATTTCAACGATAAGACATTTTGAAAGAAGTTTATATTGTGTACTTGTATACACAATACCAAGATTCCACTGTTTATCTTTTGCTAGATTTGCTTTGTCACTTAATCCATTTGTTAATTCATCTTAATATTGGTGCATTTCTAAGTACATTGCAGTTATTAGTGTGCATCCCAATAAATACAACATAAATATCATGAACTGAACTCAATATTTCCATTAAATTTTGTTATCTCCAGGGGAAGTTTGTAAGTAGTAACATGAATAGTAAATTAAGTATTATGTTTGTTTTGCTAGATGTATCATCTGTATAGTCCAAAACCCCACCAGTATATTGAACATTACTGCCACTCCAGAGAGTCCCCTCATCCTCCTTACAAGTTAATCCTCAAGCTCTTCCCTCACCACTCCTCCCATGTCCAGAGACATTTTGAAATACTTTTATTATCCCCCAAACAAACTCTGTATCCATTAGTATTACTACCAATCTTCCTTGTCCCTGGCAACCACTAATTAACTTTTTGTCTCTGGATTTATTCCTGTTATTTCATATAAATGGAATCATACATGTGACCTATATCTAGTTTTTTTCATGTAGACTTCATGATGTTCTATCATGTATCAGTACTTCATTCCTTTTTATGATTGAAATAGGGTCCCGGTGCACAAAAATTTGTGCACTTGGGGGGTGGTTGTCCCTCAGCTGGGTTGTATCCTCTCACAGTGTGGGACCTCCTTGGGGGATGACTACCTGCTGGTGTGCCTGGCCAGCCTGGGTGAGAGGCTGATGGTTGTTTGCAGGCTGGCTAAGTCCCCCAGTGGAGACCCTCACCCCATGGGGGTGTGGCCAGCATGGGTGAGGGACTGAGGACCATTTTCAGGCTGCCCACAATCCCTTCAGGTTTCTGGTCCCTACTGGGGTGCCTGGCCAGCCTGGGTGAGGGGCTGAGGGCTGTTTGCAGGCTGGCCATAGCTCCTATTGACCCAATGTCCCAGCAAGGCTGCTGGCTGGAAGAAGGTTTCTGGGGTTTATTTATCCTCTATAATTGAAACTTTGTTGCCTTGAGCTGCCTTGAGCGGAGGCCACAGCTGGCCTAGGCAGGCAGTTTCCTCTATTGCTGGCTTCCTGTTTGCTCTAGCTCTGTGGCTGCTGGCCACCATCTTGGCTGGGTTAACTTGCATATCGTCGCTCTGATTGGGTGGTGGGCTTGGCTTAGGTGTAACAGAGTGAGTGTTAATTTGCATATTACTCTTTTATTAGACTAGATGATAATCTATGTATTATACATAGCATTTTGTTTATTCATTCACCTATGGAATAGCATTTCGGCCATTGCCACTTCTAGACTATTGGAAATAGTGCAGCTCTGAACATGAGTGTACATACATTTGTTTTTAATTTTTTTTCTGGTGTTTGTAGAAGTGCTGGGTTATGTGGTAATTTTATGTTTAACTTTTTGAGGGACCATCAAAGTCTTTTGTTTTCATTTTTTTTAATGGCAGATGAACCATTTTACATTATTTCCCACAATGTATGAGCATTTCAGTTTTTTCAAATCATTGCCAATAGTTTCCTTCCATCCTTCCTTCCTCCCTCCTTCCTTCTCTCCCTCCCTCCCTTTTTCAATATTGTAGTCATCCAAGTGTGTGTGAAATGGTATCTCATGTGGCAGATAGCATGATAAAAATACATCATCCAACTATAGTATACTGTCAATAAGAAACTCACTGTAGATTCAGGGACAGAAATAAATTAAAAGTGAAAGGATGGAAAGAAATACCCCATGCAAGTAGTAACTAAAAGAGAGCTGGAGTGGCTATATGAATATCAGACAAAATAGACTTTAAGTTTAAAATTGTTGAAAGAGACAAAGACATCACATACTGATTATTATAAACATTTTATTATCCTATCTAATAAAAGAGTAATATGCAAATTGACCATCACAAGATGGCTTCCCCCATGTGGTAAAAAATGGCCACCATAAGATTGCCAGCAAGGGAGGGCAGTTGGGAGGGAACCAGGCCTGCAGGGGAGGACAGTTTGGGGGGACCCAGGCCTGCAGGGGAGGACAGTTGGGGGGGACCCAGGCTGGCAGAGGAGGGCAGTTG
>PVJC01033478.1:0-19341 GCA_004026665.1 Murina feae | reverse complement strand
GGCTGCTCTTTCCTTCAGCTCCCGAGGATTCTATGATTGTTATATTGTTTCAAAGGTGTATTTCGCTAGAGCCAGTTTAATCGGAGCTGAGCTGAGTGGGCGCAGCTTCACTTTCGCTCCTGCTGCAATGGAAACAGCCGTTTACTCAGGTCCGTGAGTGGCGGCCGCCATGTTGGCTGGGCTAATTTGCATACAGCCACTCTGATTGGCTGGTGGGCGTGGCTTACCCGTCTCGGAGAAACGGTTAATTTTAATATTTCGCTTTTATTAGTTTAGATTTAGTAAAAAGGAAACATAAAACAATTCCTGAAAAATATAAGGCCCTCAATAAATATGTGTTTCCACTATAATGCTATATATGTGGCTTGAAAAAACTTCTGTTCTACAAAACCATGCATTAAAAATAACTTAGGAATAAAACAGGACTGGAGGAGACCACTGACACCTATGTAATTATGTAACCAGGGCATTAACAAAAACATTAATTGGTAGTTGAGGAGACAGCTGAATCTCCTAAATAGGAAGCTCAGTAAAGCTGAAGATTACCTCAGGAAATATTTTTTTAATATATATATATATTTTACTGATTTTTTACAGAGACGAAGGGAGAGGGATAGAGAGTTAGAAACATCGATGAGAGAGAAACATCAATCAGCTGCCTCCTACACATCCCTTACTGGGGATGTGCCCGCAGCCAAGGTACATGCCCTTGACTGGAATCGAACCTGGAACCCTTCAGTTGGCAGGCTGATGCTCTATCCACTCAGCGAAACTGGTTAGGGCTTTTTAAATATATTTTTATTGATTTCAGAGAGGAAGGAAGAGGGAGAGATAGAACTATTAATGACGAGAATCCTTGTTCGTCTGTCTCCTATACGCCCCCTACTGGGGATCAAGCCGCAACCCAGGCATGTGTCCTTGATCAGAATCAAACCTGGGACTTTTCAGTCCATAGGCCAACACTCTGTCCACTGATCCAAACCAGCTAAGGCTCAGGGAATATTGTAAAATATCAAAACCAAACATGAAAAACTGGCTTGCTAGAGGTGCTGAAATAATGCAGATGATGGGTTACTATTAGTTGGGCTTAGGAAGAAGTGCTGCCTATCACAGGCAAAAGCTTTGCAATGGCGCTGAAAGGACTCCATCCTGTATTGCAACCAAACTGAAAGCTTTTTTCTTTGTTGGTTGAGATTAAAATTCCACTCCTATTATTCCAGCTCACCTTGCCTAGAAAATAACTGCATATGAACCAACATAACTTCCACATTATACTAGCTAACTTCCATTAATGCTCATTTATCTCTGAGCACTAAGTATTGCAGAAACACATATTGTAGAACACTAGACTTTACATATCCAATAAGTATAAATTAAGTATCTAAAAAAATGTTTAGTTTTAAAAACCATTTACTTACAGAAATTTCAGGATTGGAAAGCTCACAGAGAAGTTTCTTGGCATCAACAACTGCTTCATATAATCTCAGATACTGTCCATCACTTGCTACAAAGCAAGCACTAGGAGAGTTGCAGTATGCACCTACAAAGTATTTACAAACATTTAAAATTTAATCCTTAAGCATTAATGTCAGAAAACCTAAATATATTAAGTAAAGTCAGAATGCTTACCTAGGCAGTAACTGGGTATAAGAGTGGGCAGCCATGCCACATTGGAAAATGCAGAAACATGAAGAGAATTAATCCGGGCAAGCTCAGAAACACCTCCAGAAAAAGGTAATGGCCCAACTGGATCGACCCTCCAAAGAATTAGCTCACTATAAACTGCATTGGGATCTTGAAATGCCACATCACCGGTGCTTTTATCTGGTGCCAAATCTTCAGTATTTACAGCATCATAAGGTTGTTTTTTGTTATCAACATCTGGTGTCCTTAATGCATTATGGTGTGATGTTGTCAACAATAATGGTAATACTGAATGGCAAGCTAAATCATTAAGATGAAAGCGATGACCACAATATCTAGATTTATGTGAAATACTGAGAACTGTAGAAAAAGCAGATTCCTCAGCAAAACTGACTAGCCACTGATTCAGAGAGCCATCGGCATGCTTTGAAATCATCATAACATTAGGGGTAAAAATACTTAATTTTAAGCTATTAGTTGATTTACTGTGACCAGAAGAGATAAGCATTGATGTAGAACGTGTAAGACTAGAAGGCTTTTGTTTCCCTTGCTGAAGAGCCAAGTCAACATTCTTTGTACAGGCATACATCACTATGCTTTTACAGAGAGAGTTCGCATCACCTGTGGGAAAAGCTACAGGAATTCTGGAAACAAAGGACACCTAGAATTAAGAAAGTGATCATTAGAATGCATGGAATTATATAAAGAGGTATTACAAAATTTACCCACTTTTAACAAGTAGCTTTCCAGAGATCTTAACAACAGTACCTGTACTTGGCGAAACATACCAGGCTGGTATTCATCCAGCCAATCCACATGCCAAACCAGCAAAGAGCCATCCATGGGATGAATACTGAATAGCATGTCTGCATTTTTACTCCACTCAGACAGAAGTACTTCAATCTGATGATCAATGGCAGTTGATGGTAATGGTACAAAACCTGAGTTTGGTACCATTTTATCACTACTCAATTCCTTTTTTTCATGATTTATTTTCAGATCATCAACACCATCATCCATTTCTATAAGCAAAAGAATTCATGAACCAAGTAAATACAATCAAGTTAATTACTATATATTAAAAGATATCTTCTTTCAAATATATTTCTTTATTGATTTCAGAGAGAAAGGGAGAGGGAGAGAGAAATAGAAACATCAATGATGAGAGAGAATCATTGATTGGCTGCCTCCTGCACCCCTACTGAGGATCAAGCCCTCAACCAAGGCATGTGCCCTTGGCCGGAATCGAACCTGGGACCCTTCAGTCCGCAGGCTGACGCTCTATCCACTAAGCCAAACCAGCTAGGGCTAAAAGATATCTTTAAAAATGCATTCAAAAAGTAAGAAATGGGTTCCCCTTTAAAAATCACTGTATTATTGGTAGAAGGGCTATTACTGGATTGGAAAATACATAAACTGGTTTCTAAACCCAGATATACCACCAGTGGTCTGCACACCATCAGATGGCTACCGCTGCTCCAAAGGTTTCCTTAAATCAGCAGTCGCCAACCCTTTAGACCTCACAGACCACCAGTGGTCTGCGGACCACTAATTGGTGACCACTGCTCTAGGAGCATGCACTTATAACTGGCACGACATTTTAAAGAATCTATTTTAAAGGAATACAGCTATAGTACCCAATTTCCAGATTTTCTTCAATGTATAGGTAATTAAAAATAAACTGGTACACTAACTTAATCCAGGTAAATATGTATATTCTGACTTCTATTTCAAACACCTCAGACCTTATTTCCATTCAAGAGACTCAAAAATATTATACTGCTGGCCAGGTTTTAAAATTGGTCAAGACATACAAATCATTAAGAAAAAGAAAAATAATGCAATAGAAAATCAGGAAAGGGGCATCAAGAGCTAAAATAATTCTGTTCAATTTGCTTCAAGAAAATACCAAGTAAAACGAAGATATTATTTTCCCCATATTGACTGGCAAAAGTAATATAATGAAAAGATCCAGTGGTGGCAAGGATGCGAAAAAAAAGATATACGGAGATACTTGGAGTATAAACTGGTAAAACATTTCTGGAGATCAATTTGGCAGAAGATGCTACTCTGTACAACTGAAACTAATACCCCTCTCCCCAAAATTTAAAAAGTTAAATTTAAAAAAATTGACAGACATTATTGAAATTTAAAATGTTTTTACACTCTAACAATTCCACATATAGGAATCTACATTACAGAAAAATTCATATAAAGATGAAAAGATGTGTCACTATACCATTACCAGTATAGTGAAAAACTGCTCAAATCAATTTAAATGTCCATCAATCAAAGAATGCTAAAGTTTTCTCTTGACATGGCATACTCAGAAAATGTTTTTAAAAAGTGAGATGGAAAAGTTCCCATATTGAATTTAAAAAGCAGGTTGCAAAACACTACTAACTTGTTTAAAAATGAGCTTCTGTAGTACTTTTTTAAAAACTGCCTATGCAAATATGTAGGAAGATAGAAAAGAATAAATGGAGAAGGACATTCACTACACAATATATAAACTTTATACCTGTCTAGACCATTTTATTTTTTCCCTAATCAACATGTACAATCTTATAATTAAAACAAAACGTTTTTTAAAAAAAACATTTATGAACCACAAACTGTAGCAGATAGCTAGCTGGTCACCACAAATTTGGCTTCTTAGTCCTTAACACAGGATGGCTGGCTATGCAGTCAAGGACTACATGGACCTCATGACTAGTGCTTTCCATTGAAAAGAGAAGTGATATGTGCCAATGCTGTGTCAAAGTTGAGAAACAGCTTTACCTTCTCCTCTCCCTCTCTCTCCACCTGACTAGGCTAAATGCGGAAGAATTTAAGGCCCTAGTGAAATGTTTCCCAAACTTTAATATATATATACAAATCATCTGGGGATTTCATTAAAACTATGGATTCTTGTATAGTAGCTCTAGTAGAATCTGAGATTGTGCATTTCTAACAAGCTCCTGGGTAATGTCCATGCTGCTAGTCCACAGACAGTCCCAGGATTAAGTGGCAAGGCCCTAAGGGTTGACTGATGCCTAAGTATGGAGAATCTTGAGTTCCTATATCACCATGTGGAAGAAAGCTAGGTGGAAAAGGAACATCTACACTAAATTATTAAATGAGCTAGTCCAAATTTACATTATGTCATTGCAATTCTAAAGTTTATTTCTGACAGTAGCTAGTGTTTCCCTAATATAAAAATATTTACTATTTTGAACAAAACTTTATATTTTTTTATCCTTCTTAAAGTTTTACCTTCATCAGATTTTACATCTGCTTGATTAGAGTCTTCCACACTGGCCTCAGAAGATGGTTGTTCAAAACTTTTTCTAAGTTGCTGTAAAAAGACTTCCATGGACAAAGTAAAATGTAACTCTTTATTATTTAGCCAATGTACCACAAAAGGCCCACTCTTCTCTTCATTTTCATTTAGACTTAGAGATGTAATAGAAGGAAGAAGTGGAATATCTGTAAAGGACAATAAAAATAAAATTTCTATCATTCTAGCATACAAACATCCAGGTCTCCTATTTTTATTAACTGCTACATTTATTTTTAGACCTCTGCAATACATTTTATTTAACCTATAATAAGACTCCCAACATAATGTTTGCCACAATTATTAATAACAGATAAATGGTAAATTTAATATACCTATTATAAAGGAGGTCAAATTATGTATTCTAGGTCATATAGAGCATATCATGCATTTTTATATGCATAATTTTCTTTAGTTCTAAAAATAATCTCATTAAGAAATGTCTGTAATTTATAGACATTTTAATAAGAATGTCTTCATTTATACATACATTTTGGTAAGAAACATTTAACCTGATCTACCATGCAAATGCCACCATTATGATGTTAAAGGAACTAATAAATTATCTGGATAGCAACAACTTTCTTTCTTAATAGACAGACATATTAACTTTTTTAATGGCCCACCCATTTAGTTCTAAGATAGACACTACTTATTAATTAGCATCAAGATTGAAGTTGGAAAGTAAAATTGAAGTTCCATTCTTATATTCAAAAAAGCCTTTCAAAACAAACTAATTCAGCTACAATAATAATTGTTTCTTGGTATTATTTCTGATATAATTGCTGAAGTAAGCATATTGAAGTACAAATTCAACTTAAGTTATAACAAATCATGATCCCTAATTAATAAAGATAAAGAAAAATTTGTCTATCATTTTAAATCACATCTAAATCTTGCTCATGCTAATAAACAGTAAAGGATGAAATGGACTCAGGGAATGTAAACTGATTCTATGCTTCATGCGAGCAAGGATCAGACCTGTTTTTAACTCCCGTTCCTACTACTATCTTCAATCCCTACACTGGCTCAGAATAAACAATAAAAGCCTAGAGGGACTGGACTGCCAATTCTATTGTTCCTAGGTGGATACACACTAATGCTAGGGATTAACACAAGGAGGGGCTAATACTGGATTTTAGAAGCAGCATTCTGGCTAAAAAAACAAAAACCAAAAAACCAACTCACATTTTTTTGCTCCTGACCTTACTTAAAGAATTTGATTAAAGTCATTTTTATGAGAAATCTTCATGAAAAGGCTGTAACTACTAGAATGAAGAGAACATACTCTTAGGAGCTCCTCTCCTGTTTCTATTTCTACTGATGGGCAAGTAAGTGAAGCCAAATCTGAAAGTGGAGCTTTAAATAAGAAATAAAGCATCCAGAAAGGTAATTCCAATAGATTCAATTTCAAGAAATGAATTTTCCATAGGGTCTATTCTACCTGCTAATATTATTTTGCTTTGATTTGCTCTATATGTAGGTGTCTTCCTTTGGTACAATCTAAGAAAGGTTTTAGAACTTTCCTTATTGGAAGGTAGTCATCAAGGAGATGCTACGTGGGAACTAAGGTTTTTCTTTTCTGTAATTTCATAGCCTTTTCATTAAAGTGAGAATTTAAGCTTTCTACCAGTATATTTTCAAAATATTGTCTTTTGCTCAGCACTCAAAATGATTCCACTGACTTTAGAACTGCCTCTGTCAATGTGTATCTTTTGATAAAGGTAATGATATTTTCTAAGCCTATATAATTTTTAAATAAAAATAATTCAATACTCTCCCCTTCACATTTTCTTGTTCGTGGATTCTTTTAGGGCTGATATCTCTGCATGTTAACTTAACAGAGCACTTCTCACTTTTATTCAAGTAATTAATGGACCATATTTATTGCTATGTTTCCTTGAAGAATATAATTCAGCAAATCCAGTGTGCTATATGAAAACAAATGATGCTAAACTTATGCTTAAGAATATCCCAAAATATATAAAAACTCATCAATAGTAGTTATCTTCTAAGGAGAAAAACTAGGTTGGATAGAGGTGAAAAAAGGCTTTTACTTTTCACTTTCTATACAGATGGTATTAATCATATGCAAATATTATTTTTAATATTCTAAGGTTCTACATTAAATGCCCCAGCTGTGATCAGTTAGTTTCTAAACTTGCACAAAATATTTACTAAAAGTGAGCTCTTAAATTCTTCAAATTTATAGACATATCCAGATATTCTAATCTTCAATCCAATAGTACATATTGACTATAGAAATAAGTTTCTTAATTCTTCCATTTATATCTTCTACACATTTCTGTTCTATTTCTGAAAAAGTTCCAAAGATCAAGTACTGAACACACTGGTTTTATTTCAACAACAATAAATAATTATAAAATACCACTCTGTGATGTTAACCTCTGTGTTAAGAGTTAGCTCAAATTTCAAATTTGAATAAACTACTAAAGAATCTCAATGGCTTATCAAGATCTTAAATGACAAGCCAAATCACAGCCTTCAGGAGAAAGAAAAATAAACAAAAATCTCATTCTGTATAACCAGTGAATTGGCTATAATGAAAAATTAACTAAGAAAGTCAGCTCCAATTTTTTTTTTACCTAATTATAACCAAAAGTGTAACTTATTTGTTATCAAAATCAATCTCCTCAATTCCAAACATTTTTGAACAGTGATTTATTACCCGTGGCTGGGTTGATGCTGGCTGCAATATGAAAGTGGCAAAGTGCATTAGCATGCAGTGGAGTGTTCCTGTGGACGTGATGAGGATCCTGCTGATGTGGCAGGTATCCGGTATGTGCTACAAGTGCAAGAGATCTCCTTCCACCTCTACGAAAATGTCTCAGATTTACCTGTGTGAATAAGCAAAGCAAAACTAATGCCTATATTGACATAGACTATATGTATAGTTTACATAATGACTGCTAGACATTACAGATATTCTATTTCAGATTAATTTATATGTACATTTGTACATAAATATTTTTCAGTTTTGAACAGCTAATTTGAAACCTGAAGAAGCTTGAAGCTTAAATTGCTTGACTCTTAACTATTACATATACACTGCAATTTTTATTTGGTTTATTTTCTGATAAGTAATTTCCTGAACTTAAGTTTACAAAAATGTGTCTGTGGACAATGATGTCTCTATGTACACTGTTTTCTTTGTACCCACAGCTTACTCCCTATGATCAGAAAGCATTGGGTAATATCACCATAATAAATTAGGGTTTTATTTCATAACTTAAAAATCATTTTCAGGGATTATCTCATTTTATTCATAAGGCAGACATTGAAAATACTTTTATTCTCATCTTTCAGATGATAAAATAGTTTATATAGAACCCAATGTCTAAAAGTAGACAATAATCTTTGGATTTTTAGTTGTTGAGTCTCCATGCATTATATATTTCATAATATTCTGAGCCATTAGAATACTATACTAATTTGAAAAAAATCGTTGTTCCATAATCATACAAAGCATTTAAAGATAAATCATTTTTAGATCACTTCCTTTTTTCAATATTAAGAAAATAATAAAAAGACTCTGTGTTCAATTAATATAAACATCAAAAATTGACTTTTAGCCCTGACCGATTTGGCTCAGTGGATAGAGCATCAGCCTGCGGACTCAAGGGTCCCAGGTTCAATTCTGGTCAAGGGCTGTACCTTGGTTGCGGGCACATCCCCAGTTGGGAGTGTGCAGGAGGCAGCTGATCGATGTTTCTCTCTCATCGATGTTTCTAACTCTCTATTCCTCTCTCTTCCTCTCTGTAAAAAATCAATAAAAAAATATATTTAAAAAAATTGACTTTTACTTTCTACACCACTTAGTAAAATAAATACTCCAAGTTATGAGGAGTTCTAAAGATAACAACTATAGAACAGAATCTGACAAACTCCTCTAATCACTCCTATAATTAAGACAGGACAAAACACCCCAAGCTCTAAAGAAATAATACATTAAAAATTCTTATAATCCCACCTTTGCTTTCTCAGATTTTAATTTACTTTATGTCATTTTAGCTAAGAGAAGTGCAAGCATCCTTTGTTCTCATCAGTTAACCTAAGATTAACTTTATAAGCAATTTTTTGCTCTAGACAAAATCCTTAAGAACACTTTTTAAACTAAATAAAACTGAAGATATTCTTAAGACATATGTATTTTTTTATAACTTTCCATGAGACTTTGAATATTAATTAGGATAAATTTTTAAAAAGGCAATGTACAAAAAGTTTTAAAACTTGTAGGAAATAACATTTAACTAAAACACTCACATCTAAAGTGTTTTGAACTCGTTCTTTACTGGAAGCATTTCTTTCGAACTTATTTGTTAAATTAAGTGGTTCAGTCCAATGCTTGCTGTCACCTCCATAAAGTAAACAGTCATTTGGTAAAAACGTCTCTACCCAAAGACGACACACATTATCTTTGCAGCAAGTCAACAGGACATTGCACACAGAAGCCCTAAGGAATAAAAACATATTAGAGGCAAAAATATAAATTTTACATAATATCACATTCTACAATATTTCTAAAATGCACACAACTAAGGTACTGTTGAAGAAAATATCAATATACATTTATACAATATATTTAATCAAAACCACTACAATTGAGTGGGTTTGTGGTTTCACCACATCAAATGCTTGCTAACCTATTTCTTTTCTGCCTAGAATTAGGTAGTTCTTGTTTCAGTCATCTAAGATTTTTCTTATTGCTGAGAATAAAGACTGAGATCATGCCACAATCCCTCAGTTAATACTTAAAAAACAAACAAACCCACATCTATTAAAATTTTCTGATTTATTCAGTGGATGGTTATTTGAATTATTTCATAATGCTTCCCAAATTTTAAAAAAGGAAATGAAAATATTCTGTAGCAGTCACTTGTTAAACCTAATTAAAAAGGAACAGCAAAGGGGAAGAAAAAGGACAGCGTGTTTGATTGCTCTTTCCTTCACCTTTCCTTCTCTATTCTCTCACCTTTCCTTCCTCCCCCTTCCTTCCCTTGTCTTACTTATCCAACTACTCCCTGGGCTTCTCTCCCTCAATTCTCAGTTTCTCCTACTCTTCAGGCTACCCTCTCTTCCTCCTGTCCCTTCACCTCTCTCCACTTCTTAGAGCCCTTCCTTCTTTCCTTTCCAAGCCCTGTTTGTTTCTCCTTTCTCTATCCTCATGCCTCTTCCTCCTCCATTTTTTCCCCCTTTTTCTCTAGTCCACTCTGCCCTTTTCCTACCCCACCCCTGCCCTCTTGGTTTTCTCTAATACATTCACACACACAGGCAGTGGTAATGAAACTAAAAGTAAGAAAACAGAAACAGAAGAAAATAAATCAAAAGGAAATATAAAGAAAGCTCAAGGTTCATAGTGCCCATTAGTAAAGGGCAGAATGGAAAGGCTTACCATGGAAGAGCAGAAGGTAGGAGACTAAAGGACTGAATAGGCAACAATCAGAAGAAGTGTAAGAATTTAGGCAAGGGCAACGAAGTAAGAAAGAAAGGTGCACAACTCAGAAGCATGTAGAGGGCTTTGACCCTGGAATGTGGGTGTCCTTAGGATACTAGGCCTACAGTGAGTGTAAACAGCTAACATGTAAGAAATATTCTGATCTACTTGAGGCATTTCTCTGGCAATACCTTTCTTCCTCACATCTTCATCTGGGTATCTTATTTTTCTTCAATGGCATATAATTGAAGATTTTAAAAAAAAAGGTGTAACCTTATAGAAGGCAACCATGTGATGAGTGTCTGTGATACCCATCCTATTTTGATGTAACAAGCTAAGACAGTTTGAAACTGTCATCTAAACCAACTTTTGGAGGTTTCTGGAAGATATAAATAAGTCTCCCAAGCTGTCCTACATTCATCAGTTTTTAATTAGTAAAGATGCTTGTTCAAACATTTCTCCATTAGTCTTTCTCAAACCAGCAGTCCCTTACATAATGTATTACCATTTGGTCAAGCATCTCTTTTTCTTAATTTAATCCTCATCCAGTATTTTTCCATTGGTTTTTTGGGGGGAGAGAGAGAGAGAGAAATGACAACGTGAGAGAGACACATTGATTGGTTGCCTCCCACATATGCTGACCAGGGCTGGGGATCAAACCTGCAACCACAGAACTCTTGACCCTTCAGACCATTGCTCTAACCACTTGGCAACAGGCTAGGGCCGGTTGAGCATCTTAATTTTACATGAAAAACAAACCACTTATATCACTTGCTCAGAGAAGATGCCATATGAAAAAGAACAACGGTCTTTGATGGGATCTCTTTCTCCTGAGAAAGGGTCAGCCTTCCCACTACATTCCTGCAGGCAGTAGGCAATTGGTAAAACAAAAGTGAAAACTGAGAGAGCGCAGGGAGATAAGCTGATTCTTAAATAACATGGATCCAAGAATAAAATTCTGGAGACTTCTAAAAGATACCATAACTAACAGAAAATTCTAGTTCTACATCACAGATCCCTGTGCTTCAAAATTTAGTTGGTAAGAGATAAAATGAACCCAGGGAGTAAAAAACCAAACAAACAAAAAACTGGAATGCCTTATTACTGTTATGAAGCATTTGTAATGGCCCCACTATAAGGCATCTGCCTTTGTCTCCACTGTGACCATTTTTGCCAACACTGAGTGAACTTGGTCAGGAGCAAATGTAACTGTCCTCTCTTAAAAGACACCATACTGCATAAGCCTCTTTTTCAGTAGGCTGGTAGTCTAACATCAGTGAATGAAAACTTGAGTATAGCAGAAGAAATCAGCCTCTGAAATGATGTAATTTTCAGATACTTCTAAAAGGTGTAAGTCAGTGGTTGAGCGTCAACCCATGAACCAGGAGATCAAGGTTCAATTCCTGGTCACAGCACATGCCCAGGTTACAGGCTAAATCCCCGGTGGGGGGGCTGCAGGAGGCAGCCAACCAATGATTCTCTCATCGATGTTTCTATCCCTCTCTCCCTCTTCCTTCCTTACTCTAAAATTAAAAAAAAAAAAAAGATTCACAGTTGCAATGACAGCTATTTTTACTGGGGTCATTTACAACTTTTAAAAGAAGAGCTAACATATGCCACAGCTCATTCTATTTTAAACACATTTTTATATATGTGGGCAATGGTCTCAGAGGTACCAGAGCAATAGTTCTCAAAGGGCAGTTCATATGAGAGTGCTTTTGCTAATGACATAGGTTGTCTACAGCACTCTTCTTTAACCCAGAGACTCTGACACATCCTCCTAACAATAGAACCATGACTATGCCTAGAGTGTCCTACTCTTATGTATTCCTATATTGGAAGGCTGGGGTAGAAACAATAACAACTATTAAATTAGAAAATTATTAAACTATTAAATTAAAAGTCTAGATATAAGATTAATGAATACATGTTATTATACATTTGTCCAAATTCATAGAATGTAAAACACCAAGAGTGAACTGTAATGTAAAGTATGGAATTTAAGTGATAGTAATGTGTTGAAATAGGTTCATAGATCTAAAAAATATGGAGGATGTTGACATCAGGGGAAGCTACGTGTAGGAGCAAAGGGTATATGAGAAATCTCTATACCTTCCCCACAATTTTGCTGTGAACCTTAAATTGCTCTAAAAAAAAAAGTCTCAATATAATTTTTATTTTAAATCTAGGTATATTCCGCTGGCCCAGTAGAACAAAACTGAAGTCAACAAATGATCCAGGTACACTACCATATACCAGCTAAGGACAACTAAAGTGACAAAAAGGGAAAAACTGTACTACTCCACAGTGTGGCAAAATTGAAAATTACCATGTAGTACAAAAGGGGATTTCTACCTATTTCTACTCAAGTAACAGGTATCTATAACTTACAAAGTAGAGACAAAAATGCAATAGGGTATCAAGTCATGCAAGTACTACAGGAAAGAAAGTGCTAACAGATGGGCTTGTGCATGCATGTATAGGTTCCACTAATACCTAGTTCAGGATATCATAATGTACAATCCATTATCTTTTCCTCAAAGACATTGGATATAAATGTTTTAGCCCTAGACAGTTTGGCTCAGTGGACAGAGCCTCAGCCTGTGGACCAAAGGATCCTGGGTTCAATTCCGGTCAAGGACACATACTCAGTTGGAGGCTCCTCCCTGCCCCCTTCCCTGATCAGGGCTCGTGCAGGAGGCAGCCAATTGATGTATTTCTCTCACATCGATGTTTCTCTGTCTTTCCCTTCTCCCACTCTCTCTAAAAATAAATGGAAAAATATCCTCGGGTGAGGTTTAAAAAAAAAGAAAGGAAGAAAGAAGTGGTTTAGGCCTCATGGTATGTCCGCTCAATAAAGCTGGGGGCGGGGGGAGAAGAGGGGTGTACTTTTTTTAACCAGAGGAAATACACACAGAAAGTAGAAGACAAGGGGGTAAAATGTGAAAAGTTCCACGCAAACAACAATATGAAGAATGATTATGGGATAAAAGAATTAGATACATAACACAGAGAAGAAAAAGATGTACAACTCTGTCACTTAAAAACATCTAATATGGAACTACATTATCCTTTCACATGGCTCTCCTCTTAACTGCCTCGTGGCCAGAGGGCTACAAGCCAGGGACCATGTAATATTACTTGAATCTTCATAGGCAAAGGTCCTATACCTATGGATTCTCAAAATAAGAAAAGTAGTCAAAGTCACAATGATGATGTTCTCTTAATACATGGGAAATATTACTAATCCACTGACCTAGGCATATATTTACTTGTTTTACGCCAGGAAAATCCATTTACAGCTCGAGGATGGGCCAGATATACAAAAGAAAAGTCAATTTCTCCTTGGGACTGTTTTTCTGAACTTTTATCTGGAGACGTAACAGTTGTCCGCCAGTTTTCTACATTATACCATACCTTTAAAAGACAGTCATCCTAAGAGAGAAAAACAAACAAACAGAAAACATCCACATCAGAATTAAACATTAAGTGAAATAGCAAAAGTATTTTCTCCTCAATCACAGGAACTTAAGAATAGGGAAAGGGGCTGTGCATGGATGAACTGTGCAGAAAATCTCTGATTTTGACACTTTTCTGTTGGCATTCCTTAACTGTGCTTTGAGAATTAAGGTGTGTGAATTGTGTGTATTTAGCAAGATTTGGTTCAAGGAAAATTCTAGTTAGTATCCTATCCTCCTCTATAATAAAAGGGTAATACGCAAACTGACCCTAACAGCAGCACCACTGGGAATGACTGGTCACTATGACACACACTGACCACCAGGGGGCAGACGCTCAATGCAGGAGCTGCCCCCTGGTGGTTAGTGCACTCCCACAGGGGGAGCTCTGCTTAGCCACAAGCCAGGCTGCCAGCTGCCAGCACAATGGTGGTGGTGGGAGCCTCTCCCACCTCCTCAGCAGTGCTAAGGATGTCCAACTGCAGCTTAGGCCTGCTCCCTGCTGGCAAGTGGACATCCCCTAAGGGCTCCTGAGCTGCCAGAGGGATGTCTGACTGCCAGCTTAGGCCTGATCCCCCAGGGGACATCCAGCAGGTGGACATCCCCTGAGGGGTCCCAGACTGTGAGGGGGCAAAGGCTGGGCTGAGAGACCCCCCCAACTGCACAAATTTTTGTGCACCAGGCCTCTAGTATGCTGTGAGAAACAGAGTTATTCAGGAAACTGAAAGATGAAGTTAAGGGTACTTTTTCCATTTAGCTAAGTATCAAATAAGAAAACATTACTACTGGCAAACTTAAAAAGACTAATAATATCTGAAAACAAAGGACAGTTTTCATGAAATATCATATGAATGTTCAAAGAAAATGTTGAAGATATAAGAAGTAATTAACAACTACTATATTAAATAATCTAAGTAAAATCAAAATTACATCTCCTAATTTGGGATGTAAAGAAAGAACAAGGGAGACTAAAATGCAACAGGTTTTACTCTTAAGCTGTAATTACATTCCTACCTATAATGTCAACCTGAATAAACAGCTCCACCTCTAAGAAAACCTCACTGAGGCCCAGTCAATGTGGCTTAATGGTTGAGTCTCAACCCAGGAGGTCATGCTTAGATTTCCAGTTAGGGCACATGCCTGGTGTTGGGGGTTCAATTCCCCACAAGGGGCGTCCAGGAGGCAGCCAATCGATTGATGTTTCCATCTCTCCCTCTCCCTTAATCTCTGTGGAAATCAATAAAAACATATTTTTAAAACCCACTGAAGATTTAGAGTATCTCACACTTTTAATTTGCAGAAGGCTTAATTTGCAATGAGAATAACTTCAGAACAATAACTTCAATTGTACATTAACTGCTCTGTAAACCAATAATTAAAAATAAAATCATTTCAAAGAAATTCATTGTTCTGAAATCAATATATAATAACAAAGAAAATGATTATAAACGTCCTTCTAGAAAGTCTGTAAATTCTTATAGCTTAAATACAGCTTATATATGTCACCTTAAAGATAATATAATAGTAGCAACAGTTTATAGACAGTATACTACATGCAGGACACTATGCCAGTCACTTTACATATACTGTCTAAATTAATCCTATGATGAATGACCTGAAGTAGGTGGTATTATCCTCAGTTTACACATGAGAAAACGAAGGCTCAAAGAGATTAACTACTTACTGAATATCAAAAAGCTGGTAAATGGTAGATATATAATCAGATTACCTTTAAATCTATTCTGTTTCAATTATACTATACTACCTTTTAACACAATAATACTGAGCTAATTTTTGCTATTTAACATTTTAAACAGAAAATATTTTCAACTTTAGTAAGAATTAGGCTGATTAATGTGTATATGAAGTTTCAAAATGAACCATAAACACAATTTAGCAATAGCAGTTTCATAAATTACCTTCCCAGCGGTGGCAAAAAATTCTCCATCTGGTGAAAATTTCATTAAATGAATTTGAGAAGCAGTTCTGGAAATTAAACAAATAAACAATTTTCAAGGAAAAATAAATAAATAACACAGTATTACTCCACTAAACTATACTCAGCAATTTCCTCAAATAATAAAACTTTCTAATAACATGTTATACACTCACTTTTAAGTAAAATTCTTAAATATAAAATAAATTTTAAAATATAAAACTTGAAATATAAAGATTTTTATGTCTAAATATTCATACACAAGAATCATACAAGGAATGACTTGTTAGTCTTTAAAACTGAAGACCAGCCCTGGCCAGTGTGGCTCAGTTGGTTGGAGCAGTTTCCAGTACACCAAAAAGTTTCAGGTTCAATTCTTGGTCAAGGCACATACATAGGTTTTGGGTTCAATCCCCAGTCGGGGAGCATATGGGAGACCATGGATGAATGTTTCTCTCTCTCTCCCCCTTCCCTTCTTTCTTAAAAAAAGAAAAAATTTAAAATTAAAAAATCAATAAATACATCCTCCGTTATTAAAAAATAAGTAAAATTTAAGACCAGAGTCATACTCTCATTCCTTCAGAATGTGAAAGAATGATTTTATTTTTAATCTGGAATCTAATATCCAGAACCACAGATAACCTATATTCATTTTCAGGGACAAATCAGTATTTTAAGATGAATTCTGTCTGAAGGCAGCATTTGACTAATTAAAGATTACGTGTGGATTAATGGCCATCATAAACTCAGCCTGCCAGCTTCACCTACATACTTGATAAGTACTAGTTTTTCTTCTCCAAGGAGCTTTGGCTCATTTACCTTCATTGCCTTCCCTCCGGCTACCCATATATGCTGATCTCAAGACACTTCTCACAATCTTTGCTTTCCTTTTCTTACCCAAGTTCATGCTTAGATTCACCCTAAAATTATTTGCAAAGCAGGCTAAACATAACTTCTGTCATAACTCAGCACAAATAACTTTTTCCTCATTTTAAATGCAATCTAATCTAATAAAAGAGTAATATGCAAATTAGTGTCACTCTGCTACACCTAAGCCACGCCCACCAGCCAATCAGGACAACTAGGTGCAAATTGCCCCAGCCAAGATGACGGCCAGCAGCCACAGAGCTGGAGCAAGCAAGAGGCTTGCCCCGGCGACGGAGGAATCTAAGGTTCCCACCTGCCTTGGCCAGTTGTGGCCTCCGCTCAAGGCAACAAAGTTTCACTTATAGAAGATAAATAAATCCCAGATACCTGCTTCCAGCCAGCCTCGCTATAAACAGCCATCAGCCACTCTCGCAGGCTGGCCAGGCACCCAGCAAGGACCCCCTCCCTGAAGGGGCTGTGGCCAGCCTGCAAACAGCCCTCAGCCCCTCACCCAGGCTGGCCAGGCACCCCAGCAGGACCCTCACCCTGATCCGGGACACCCTTCAGGGCAAACAGCTGGCCCCCACCCATGCACCAGGCCTCAATCCTATATAATAAAAGGATAATATGCAAATTGACCCTAACAGCAGCACCACTGGGAGTGACTGGTCACTATGACACACACTGACCACCAGGGGGCAGACGCTCAAAGCAGGAGCTGCCCCCTGGTGGTCAGTGCACTCCCACAGGTGGAGCTCTGCTCAGCCACAATCCAGACTGATGGCTGCCAGTAGAGTGGTGGTGGTGGGAGCCTCTCCTGCCTCCTCAGCAGTGCTAAGGATGTCTGGCTACAGTTTAGGCCTGCTCCCCACTGGCAAGTGGACATCCCCCAAAGGCTCCTGGGCTGCCAGAGGGATGTCTGACTGCCAGCTTAGGCCTGATCTCCTGGGGAGCAGGTCTAAGCCAGCAGGTGGACATCACCTGAGGGGTCCCAGATTGCGAGAGGGCACAGGCCGGGCTGAAGGACGCCCCCCCTCCCCGAGTGCACAAATTTTCGTGTACCGGGCCTCTAGTCTAATCTAATAAAAGAAAAACATGCAAATTGACCATACCTCTGCTACCTCCACAAGCCACGCCCACCAACCAATCAGGAGCAAATATTCAAATTAACCCAACTAAGATGGCGGCGGCCACAGAGCTGGAGTTGCCCCAGCAATGGAGGAAGCCACGATTCCCGCCTGCCCTGCCAGCTCTGAGCTCTGCTAAAGGCTACAAAGTTTCAATTATAGAAGATAAATAAATCCCAGATACCTGCTTCCAGCTGGTATGGCCTCCACTCAAGGAGGGGCTGAGACCTTGGGTTGCCAGGGGCAACCCAGGCTTCCAGCAGGACCAAGGCTACAAAGTTCCAATTACAGAAATAAAATAAATCCTAGATACCTGCTTACAGCTCGCGGATGTGGCCAGCCTGAAATGTCATCAGCCCCTCACCCAGACTAGCCAGGCACCCCAGAGAGACATCCCCAATCCTGAAGGAGGTGTGACCAGCCAGCAAATAGCCATCAGCCCCTCACCCAGGCTGGCCAGGTACCCCAGTGGGGAACCCCACCCTGAAGGAGGTGTGACCAGCCTGCAAACATCAGCCCCTCACCCAGGCTGGCCAGGCACCCCAGCAGGGAACCCCATCCTGAAGGAACTGTGGTGGTCCTTAGCCCCTCACCCAGGCTGGCCAGCACCCTAGTAAATACATAATAGAAAATATTGATACAGACAGATAAGAAAATGAAATCATCTATAGTTTCAAAGATACTATAACACCGATTCCATGCAAAACTACTCTTAACATTTTACTTTAAAATATATTTTATTGATTTTAGAGAGGAGAGGGAGAGATAGAAACATCAATGGTAAGAGAGAATCACTGATTGGCTGCCCCCTTCACGCCCTCTACTGGGGATCAAGCCCACAATCCAGGTATGTGCCCTTGGCCAGAATCGAACCTGGGACCCTTCCGTATGCAGGCTTATGCTCTATCCATTGAGCCAAACCAGATAGAGCACCACTCTTAACATTTTAATACACTGAATTCCAAATGTTTCTGTCCACTCTTCCTATCTACTTCCTACAGGAAGGAGGATGTAGAAGAGGGGATGAAAACCGAGATCATATTTACAATTTTATATGCAACATTTATTTTAAAATATTATAAAAAGTTTTGTGTATCAATATGTGTAAATCTGCATTAATATACTGGTTTATGGTATTCTATTACACATATATGCAATGATTTTAGCAAGTCTTTTGCTGATTATTCAGGGAATTTTTCTGTATTTTAGTTGTAATTCCAGTTTTGTCTTGAGAGCATGTCCATGAAGCATCCACTTACTCTGCTGCCATTTTCAATCTTCCCAAGTGAGCTATCTACAATGATTTTATTTTACTTATTTATTTATTTACTTTATTTATTAAATGTATTTTATTGATTTTTTACAGAGAGGAAGGGAGAGGGATAGAGAGCTAGAAACATCGATGAGAGAGAAAAATTGGTCAGCTGCCTCCTGCACACCCCCCACCAGGGATATGCCCGCAACCAAGGTACATGCCCTTGACCAGAATTGAACCTGGGACCTTTCAGTCTGCAGGCCGATGCTCCATCCACTGA
>PVJC01033477.1:0-19352 GCA_004026665.1 Murina feae | reverse complement strand
TAGTCTAGGTAAAATTATGGTGATTAACAGATATTTTTTCTTCAAATAAAATCATCCATTATAATCAATTACATCAATGTGTTCCTATTTTTGTCTCTTTATGCAAATCATGTTCCCAGTCATTGTCTTCTTCAGCTCAACCTTCAGATTAAGTACCATTACCAGAGCTCTCCTTATTTGCTCATGGGGACATTTCTCCTTACCAGATTGAAACTGTCTTCTCTCTAACCTCTTTTGTCAATGTCTCTTAGGAACCCATTTATATTCTGAATTGTGCCTGGTCAATGTATCCTTTGGGTTCCAAAAACAAAGAGCGCCTCAATCCCAAGGTTTTAAGAGGAAATTTTAGAGAAATATTTTGTGCAAAATATCCATGGAAAAAGGTCTCTTTACATGTTGATGAAAAGAAATCTCTTTTGACAACAATTCTTTGAACAAATGTTTGCACTTCCGAGAAAAACAAACTTACCTGTGTATTGTACAAGAAAGTGTCACTATCATAACTAGACAGGGTTTTGTGGTCTCCCCAGGGAAGGGACATGCTAAAGCTCAGAAATGAACAGAGTTAGACTGGTTATCACTTTAAATTAACAGTAAGGTCTTTCTTATCCAAAGAAGCAAGGATCAAGTTTACAAATGAAATGAAAAGAACAAAGGCTATGTAAGAACCAAGTGGGGGTGGGTGGAGAGGGTACATTAAACAAGTCATATTTTCTCATGATAAGGTATAAGATAAGTCATACTTCTACCTTTGCAGTCTCTGAACTATCCCTGAACCTGGATAATGAGCCACACTCCAAAACCACAACAGGATTCTTCCAGTTGTCTTGAATTATGCAGACAGAGACATTATGTATTTGACATAAGATTATCTTATTTTCAAAGAACAGGACAAGAAAGAATCCTCATGAGCAATCTTAAACTTTATTATTTTTACTGCCTACTTATCTCTGAGCAATGGTCTTAAAATGTCTATATTTCACAAAGTTTTTATAAGTGCTAAGTACTGGGTGTCCCCAAAAATATACACACTTTTACAGCTGATTTTATTACATTTGAAAATGAAATGTATTTTAATAAACACTGCCTTTAAAATTATTCAAAGTGTGTATATTTTTTGAGATGCCCTGTGTATGATTAACTTACATTGTTCCAGCATTTGTAATTCCATTGGCAATCTTTGCATAAATTTTTATAATAACTGCTAGCTTTAATATACTAGTAAATTATTCTCAATTGTGTAAAATGGGAGAAGTCAATGATATGGAAAGTTTGTCCCTGGCCTCATCTGTTGAGTGACCTATCCTCTGTGCTTTGCATCTCCTGCGGCCTTCAGGGCATAGCAACTCCTTAGATTTCTACCAGAATCTGAGCCACCCATGGTATATCTCATGTTTAGATAGTTCCCTACCTATTCTTAAGAAACAAGAGAGAGAGTAGATAAAAATATGTAAAAATACCAATGATAGATAAAAAGATTGGAGAGATGAACAGACATATAAAAAGATAACTATTTGTAATATAAGAACATTATTTGAAAGAACCCATTTTAGGTGATCTTATCTAATAAAAGCATAATATTGAAATTGACCATCCCTTTGGGACACCTAAGTCATGCCCACCAGCCAATCAGAGTGGCTGTATGCAAATTAACACAGCCAATATGGAGGCTGGAACTCAGGGAGCTGAGTAAAAGGCAGTTTCTTTTGCAGCAGGATTGAAAATATTTGCAAGCCCCGCTGGCATTCTCCCGGCTTCAGGCAACATCATATTTGCAACAAAGTCTCAATCCTAGAAGCCTCAGGAGCTGAAACAAACAACAGTCCTGGCTGTCAGCTTCGAGCTTCCTTACCTGCCTAGGCTTGGCTTAAAGAAACAGTGTATCAATTACAAAAGATAAACCCCAGGAACCTGCTTCCAGCCAGCCTTGCTAGGACATTGGGTCAATGGGAGCTGTGGGCAGCCTGAAAGCCTGAATGGGCCTCTCAGCCCATCACCCACGCTGGCCACACCCCAATGGGGTGAGGGATCCCACTGGGAGGCTTGGCCAGCCTGCAGACAGCCATCAGCCCCTCACCCAGGCTGGCCAGGTACCCCAGTGAGGGCCTAAAACCTGAAGGGACTGTGGGCAGCCTGAAAGCCTGAAAATGCCCCGCAGCCCATCACCCACACTGGCCACACCCCAACGGGGTGAGGGATCCCACTGGGGAGCTTGGCCAGCCTGCAAACAGCCATCAGCCCATCACCCATGCTGGCCATACCCCAATGGGGTGAGGGACATTACTGGGGGGCTTGGCCAGCCTGCAAACAGCCATCAGCCTGTCACCCATGCTGGCCACATCCCAATGGGGTGAGGGACTTCACTGAGGGGCTTGGCCAGCCTGCAAACAGCCATCAGCCCCTCAGCCAGGCAGGCCAGGCACACCAGCAGGTGGACATCCCCAGAGGGGTCCCAGACTCGTGAGAGGGCATAGGCCAGGCTGAGAGATCTCCCGAGTGCACAAATTTTTGTGCACTGGGCCCCTAGTAGATATATAAAATTAAGGACCATTTAATTATTTTACTCATTCATCTACTTATTAAAACAGTTATTAATTACCAATTATTATGGTAGACTGTGGAGATATATAAATAAGTTTGTGTCCCCACAGACATTAAAGTAGGAATGATAGACTTGTAAGTAACTAGAATTTAGTGGGTTACATACTGTAGTACAAGTGCGTCCAAGTTTGGAGATAGCACACAAAAAGGGATAAAATAATTCTGCATAGAATGGAAAAAGAAGAAAAGACACAGATTTCACACAGAGAAACGTAAGCTGAACCTGGAAAGCTGGATGGCATTTGGCAGGTCAGTTCTGGTGAGTTTCTGTTCTTTGACTCAACAAATACTTATGAAGCAGCTTTGAGGTTCTAAATGATGCTGTAGGTACCTAGGATGTAAAGGACAAAAAAAAAAAAAAAACAGTTCCTAAAATCAAGGGGCTTATAATCTGAGTTGGGAAACTGGCGCATAAATAAAGTAATTGCAATTCTAAAATACAGGACAATAATTTTTATGTAAATAATTGAACAAAGTACCACAGACATCCCAAAGAACAACTTTGCCCGGAGGGAACTAGAAAATGCTTTCCAGAGGAAATGACATGTGAAACTGAAAAATTTCTCATGAAAGCTTTTTGTCCATATTATTTTAATGCACATAATTGGAGGATAATACTTAGATTTATAGTGTTCACACATTTACCACCACAGTGGAACCAAAATTAATCTTAACCCCATGAGTATTTTCAGAAAGAAAAAATGTTTTTACCTTCATCCTTCTTCTACACGATGTCAGCTCCTTCTGCTTTACAGAATGTTTTAAAGTAATTTGTGTGGAGCTGTGATATTTTTTTAAAGTCTACAGATTTGCTAAGATCCACTGATCTTTAATAACAAATGTATTCTTTCTTCAGCAAAAGGTAATTATGGAAAGTTTTAAAACAATTTTCTGAGGAAACTTGATGGATAGTATCCCATTTCTCCAGATATAAATGTTGGCAAAATAACTATGGAAGGACTCAAAATAGCAGTAATTTAATAAACCTGGATGTTGATTATGAAAAAAAAATTTCATAAGCTCTGTTTTAAATACTGATAAAAGACATGTTTGATTTAAGGACCTAGACTTATTTCTTGGCATTTCTATGTACAAAGCCAAATATATTGACCAGTATTGATCATATATTCATACATTGTAATCGAAGCACCATATAAGATAGAATCATTAACAAGTATGATTGCTCCTTGAGTTATATAGCTAAAATAAAGCAAAAAATCCATAAAAATATTAATAAAATTATAGTTTAAATGCCTACAAAGAAGACAGAAAGAAGGACTTATATCCAACACAGAGAATGAAAAGGTCTCATAAAGTGTTGAGTCCAGTAGAGAGATAGTAGGGGGTTGGGGGATAATAGCATCTTTGGGATTGGAAAACATTACATAAGCAAAGGCCTCAAGTTAAGAAAGAGCAGAATGTTCTTAGGGGACACCAAAGTGTTCAATTTGATCACATTATAAGTCTGAGTTAGCAAAATTTCCCTCTCCCATAACCAATTTTTAATAGACGTCTGAAGTTATAAAAGATTATGTAGGGTTTATTCAGGCCTGCTAGGAATAACTGCCACAAGCAATTAGCTATAGCTGCTATGAGTGAGGAAGGGTGTCCAGCAACCCAGGACACCAAGCCTGGCCAGAAAGCGGGCCGTGGAGCCACCCAATCTCTCCCTGCACCCAGTCGACTGAGTCCATCCTGCTGCAGGGTAGAACACCCTGAGCTGCTGCCTGCTGGTGGGAAGCTGGTGGGGGTGGGATGTAGATGCAGGGGCCTCAGAGCTGGACCACCCAGTCCCCAGCGTGCTCTCCGCCTGGAGGCGTCCAGCTGCAGACCTCTGACCCCATTAACTGGATCAGAGTGGGGTGGAAAGTGACCCAGAAGGGCGAGGAAATGAAACTTGGGGCAAGCACCACGGGTGCAGTCCCCGTGGCCTTCCCCTCCCAGGATAATGCTGTGCTCCCTAACCAACCATGCACCAAGAGATAAATGTGGGTTCGCAAAGAGGCAGCCCCGGAGAAGCTTCAGCTGGGGGGACAAGAGAGATACAACTTCTGACACCCGACCCTTTGCTTTAAGGCTGCATTCTCCTTCCCTAATACATGTTGCTTGAAGTACACGAACGCTTTGTGTTTAGACATGTGATAAACGTGGGGAAAGCAAAGTTTTGTGCTCTAGAAAACAAGAGTCTGGAATCTTTGGGGTCTCTCTCTCTCTCTCTCTCTCTCTCTCTCTCTCTCTCTCATACACACACACCACACACACACATGCACACACATGCACACACATGCACACACGCACACACTCACTCCTTCCTTCCCTCTCCCCTGGCTTGGTGAATCTTCACACAGAAAGTTAATTCTAGCTCCTCAGAACCCACCCTTGTTGGAGTGGCCTCTGTTTTGTTTTGTTTTGTTTTCCCTCTCACAAAGTTTCTTTCTAACCTCTAAATCAGCAGTCAGACATAGTCCAAGGGGTCCCAGATTGCAAGAGGGCGCAGGCCAGGCTGAGGGACCCCCTCCTATACATGCATCTTTGTGCATCGGGCCTCTAGTTGTCAATAAGACATCTGAGGTATAGTGAGAGTTAGGATAGATAGCTAAAACAATTCCGGCTCAGAATTTGAAGGGCCATAAATTCCAAGCCAAGATATTTGTGTTTTACTCTTCTTTTAAACTTAGTTACAAAAGTAATACAAAGCTGGTTGAAAAAAAGTTGTATAGAAAAGGGAGAACCTCTTTCCCAATACCACTTCAAAGAAGCAATAAATAAGTATATATTTTCCAACTTTTACACATACATACATATACAAATGGATATGAAATATGTATTGCATGTAAATTGTTCTATTTTAGAAACAGATTCCCATTACACATATAATTCTACAATTTGCTTTTTTACATGGATATCTTTTCAGGAAAATACAAAGAGATCTATCTCATCTTTTCTAACCATAATGTAATATTTTATAGCATGGCATATAAGTGACCTATTCTTTATCTAACTGGGAGCTATTGAAATATTTCAATGGGAAAAAATTATTATAAATTTTTAAAAATCTGAAAAAGTTGAGGTGATGCATATTTAAAAGAGAAATAGAAGATGAAGAAAACAGAAGATCTAATTAAACTATAATAATAAAAGCTGAAATCTAGATTAACTAAGATATGTTTTATAGAGTATGGAGTTTTCTCAAAAAATTAAAAATGGAACTGCCATTTGACCCAGTGATCCCTCTTCTAGGAATATATCCCAGTAAATCAGAAACACCAATCAGAAAGGATATATGCACCCCTCTGTTCATAGCAGCACAATTTGAAATAGGTAAGACTTGGATACTGCTTAAGTTCCCATCAGCAGATGAGTGGATTAGAAAACTGTGGTACATCTACACAATGGAATACTACAAGGAGACATGTAATATTACATGTAATACTTTAAGCAAGAAAGATTTTTTTAAAAGATATGTTTCAGATAATGTACTAAAAAATAGTTTATAATTAATCTTAGTTTACCAGGTGGGAATAAAGGAGAATGAAGAAAGATCAGTATAGATGATTAAGGAGTTTGGAAAATTGTTTCTAGAGAAAGGGAACAGAAGGAAGCAAAAATAATGTATTGGGGAACTCTCCTATCTTTCATGCTTGTTTTCTAGTTCTCTTCTCCAGATCAGTTACCAAGTTACATCAACCTCATGATAATATTTCCCAGGCCCACTCTATTTTTTTCTGTCTCTTCCATCACTGTCCCCATTGATGCCCCTATTTTCTCCATCTCAGCACTGCTCTTCCTTCAATTCATCCAGCACTGGTGTCAAAAGTGAGAAATAGAAGATGAAGAAAACAGATGGCTAATGCTCACTAACATATACAATCATGTACTGCTTAACAATTGGAATATGTTCTGAGAAATGTGATATTAGGTGATTGTGTCAGTGTGCAAACATTATTGAATGCACTTACACAAACCTAGATGTGAAAGCCTACTATTCACCTAGGCTATATGGGATAGCCTATTGTCCCTAGGCTGCAAACCTGTACAGCATGTTACTGTACAAAACAACATGAGGTTAAATCAAGCACAAGAGAAATGATGCTATCAGGAGGCACAGTATGAGGCTATTGCCATTGTAGCACAGCATACTATTGTATAGCAAATTTATTTTTATAAAAAGAAAGACCACACTCTAAAATAACAATAAAACATATAGTACAGTAAATGTATAAACCAGTAACAGTCATTTATTTTCATTATCAAATATTATGCACTACACACAATTGTATTTGCTATACTTTTATACAAGTAGGCTTGTTTGCACCAGGATCACCACAAACAGGTGAGTACTGCCTTGTGCTATGTCATTACAATGGCTAGGAAATAGTAATTTTTTACCTTCATTATAATTTTACTAGAGGCCCAGTGCACTAAATTTGTGGAAGGGCGGGGGGAGAGGGGAGTCCCCCAGCCCAGCCTACACCCACTCCAATTAGGGACCACTCAGGGATAAAACCTAAACTGGCAGTCAGACACCCCTCTCACAATCTGAAAGTGCTGACTCCTAACCACTCACCTGTCTTCCTGCTAACTGCTTCTGCCTGCCTGTCTGATCGTCCCAAACTGCCCTCCCTACTGGCCTGATCTCACTCCCAACTGCCCTCCCCTGCAGGCCTGATCTCGCCCCCAACTGCCCTCTTCTGCCAGCCAATCTGGTTCTGATTGGTCAGTTTCTATCCTGGTCAGTGTAAAAAGCTCTGCTCCAAGGCAGCATTGGCTCCTCACAGTTGACCCAGACTTGGTTCTGATTGGTCAGTTTCTATGCCAGTCAGTGTCTCTGGGACTATCACCAGGGCCTGATCAGAAAGGTGGGGGTGATCAGCAGCCCCGGTGGAAGCCTGTAAAGAAATGGAGGCTCCACTGTTGGCCACGCTGGGAGAGAAAGAGAGGCAAGTTCTGATCAACAGCTGCCACAGAGGCTATGGATCAGACCCTAAAGGCCTCTCTGTGGGCCTGATCTGAAGCCCCCTAGGCAGACAGTGCTGGGTTGGGGCACTTGTAGTGGCTCCAGTCAGTGCTGGGTGGCCATAGCAACCCAGCACTGAGTTCCAGTATGGTCAAACCTTCTGTCTTAATCAGTTGTTAGGACCCTGGCTCTTTATTATATATAGACTAGGGGCTCAGTGCACAAAATTTTGTGCACTCGGGGGGTGTCCCTCAGCCTGACCTGTGCCCTCTGACAGTCTGGGACCCCTCGGGGGATGTCCACCTGCTGGCATGTCTGGTGAGAGGCTGATGGCTGTTTGCAGGCTGGCCAAGGCCCCCCAGTGGAGACCCTCACCCCATGGGGGTGTGGCCAGCCTGGGTGAAGGGTTGAGGGCCATTTTCAGGCTGCCCACAGCTCCCATTGACCCAACGTCCCAGCGAGGCTGGCTGGAATCAGGTTTCTGGGGTTTATTTGTCTTCTATAATTGAAACTTTGTTACCTTGAGCGGAGGCCTAGGCAGGCAACTGGAAGCCTCCTGTTTGCTTCAGCTCCATGGCTTCTATAATTGAAACATTGTTGCTTGAGCAGAGAACCGTTGGCCTAGTCAGGCAGTTGCAATGGAAGCCTACTGTTTACTCTGGCTCCGTGGCTGCTGGCCTCCATCTTGGCTGGGTTAATTTGCATAAAGCTGCTCTGATTGGCTGGGAGGCGTGGCTTGGCTGGTGGGTGTGGCTTAGGTGTCTTGGAGTGCTGGTCAATTTGCATATTACTCTTTTATTAGATTAGACTAGAGACCCAGTGCACAAAAATTTGCTCACTCAGGAATGTCCTTCAGCCCAGCCTGTGCCTTCTTGCAGTCTGGGACCTCTCGGGGGATGTCCACCTTAGGCTCACCCAGGAATCAGGCCTAAGATGGCAGTCAGACATCCCTCTGGCAGCCCAGAAGCCCTTGGGGGATGTCCACCTTCCAGCAGGAGGCAGGCCTAAGCTGCAGTCAGACATCCTTAGTGCTGCTAAAGAGGCGGAAAGGCTCCTGCCAACACGTCTCTACTGACAGCCATCAGCCTGGCTTATGGCTGAGCAGAGCTCCCCCTGTGGGAGTGCACTGGCCACCAGGGGGCAGCTCCTGCATTGAGCGTCTGCTCCCTGATGGTCAGTGTGTGTCATAGCGACCAGTCATTCCTAGTGGTTCTGCTGTTGGGGTCAATTTGCATTACCATTTTATTATATAGGATAGAAGGCTGGTGTATGGGTGGGGGTCTGGTGGTTCACCCTGAAGGGTGTCCCAGATCAAGGTGGGGATCCCACTGGGGTGCCTGGCCAGCCTGGGTGAGGGGCTAAGGGCTGTTTTCAGGCTGGCCACACCCCTTCAGGGTGGGGGTCCCCATTGGGATGCCTGGTCAGCCTGAGTGAGTGGCTAATGGCTGTTTGCAGGCTGATCAAGCCCCCCAGTGGGGACCCTCACCTCATGGGGGTGTTGGCCAGCCTGGGTGAGGGGCTGATGGCTGTTAGAAAGCTGGCCATGCCCATGAGCTGTAAGCAGGTATTCGGGACTTATTTATCTTCTATAATTGAAACTTTGTAGCTTTGAGCAGAGCTCAGGGCTGGCCAGGGCAGGGGCGAAGCTTGGCTTCCACCTACACTGGGACAACCCAAGACTCCTGCTCACTCCAACTCTGTGGCTGCTGCCATCTTTGTGACGGAGTGATGGAGTGAGAGAGTGGTAGCATATTATTCTTTTATTAGATAGGATGGGACCACCTTAGTATATGTGGTCCCTTGTGGAAGAAATGTCATTATGAATTCATGACTGTATATACATCTACTATGTTCTGGGCATTTTGTTTGTCTTTAACATGTGTTATATGTCATTTGAGACTTTACAGAAAGCTACTTTTAAAAAAATATGTATTTTTATTGATTTCAGAGAAAAAGGAAGAGGAAAAAAGAGATGGAAATATCAATGATGAGAAAGAACCATTGATTGGCTGCCTCCTGCATACCACCTAGTGGGGATCAAGCCCACAACCCAGGCATGTGCCCTTGACCAGAATCGAACCCTTCAGTCCACAGACCAAAGCTTTGTCCACTGGGCCAAACCAACTAGGGCCAGAAAGCTACTTTTTGATTTCGTGACTTTGGTAAAATTATTTAACTTTCTCCTAAGAGTCAGTTTCCTCATTTGTAAAATGGGGGTAATAGTGTCTGCTTTCTGCATCTGTTGCATGTAAAGTGGTAACAAAAGTTCATCACTTAGTAGAATGATGCTACATAGGAAAGCACAGGAAAGTTAGCTTTCCTCAACCATACCTAAAACTGCCTAGCCAGCCTGCCCAACCTCACAACCTTCTTGCCCATCCTATATTTCTATGTATGCTCCATGCTTTCACATCACCATCTTAGCCTATTTTGTTCTTTTTGACTAGAATGCCTTCCCTGACATCTCCATCTCAATACTTGTAGGTGCCCCTGTGACCTGTAAGTCCCAATCATGTGAAAATTTTGTGTTTTATCCCTTCTAATAGCAATTTCTGACTGCCTCAATTGCCATAGCATTATATGTAGTTACCTTATAGCACTTTTTATTATGAGTCATATATATATATATATATATATATATATATATATATATATATATACACACACACACACACACACACATACACACTAGGGGACTGGTGCACAAAAATTTGTGCACTTGAGAGGTCCCTCAGCCTGGCCTGTGCCCTCTTGCAGTGTGGGACCCTGCTGGGGATGTCCACCTGCTGGCGTGCCTGGTAAGCCTGGGTGAGGGGCTGATGGCTGTTTTCAGGCTGGCCAACCCCCCCAGTGTGGACCCTCACCCCATTGGGGTGTGGCCAGCCTATGTGATGGGCTCAGGGCTGTTTTGAGGCTGCCCACAGCCCCTTCAAGTTCCGGGTCCCTACTGGGGTGCCTGGCCAGCCTAGGTGAGGGGCTGATGGCTGTTTGCAGGCTGACCAAGCCTCCCAGTGGGTCCCTCACCCCATTGGGGTGTGGCCAGCCTGGGTGCGGGCCTGAAGGCCGTTTTCAGGCTTTCAGGCTGTCCACAGCTCCCATATACCCAATGTCCCAGCAAGACTGGCTGGAAGCAGGTTTCTGGGGTTTATTTATCTTCCATAATTGATACACTGTTCCTTTAAGCCAAGGCCTAGGCAGGTAACAAAGCCTCCTGTTGCCTTCAGCTCCGTGGCTTCTATAATTGAAAGAATGTTGCCTTAGTTAGAGCCTAGGTTGACAGTTTCCTCCATTGCTGGTGCAACGGAAGCCTGCTGTTTGCTTCACCTCTGAGGCTTCTATAATTGAAACAATGTTGCAAATATGTTGCCTGAGCCAGGAGAAGCCCAGCCGGCCGGCAGACAGTTTACTTCTGGTACAACAAAAGCCTCCTACTTACTCCAGCTCCGTGACTGCCAGCCTCCATCTTGGCTGGGTTAATTTGCATACAGCTGCTCTGATTGGCTGGTGGGCCTGGCTTAGCCATCTCGTAGAAATGGTCAATTTCAATATTACTCTTTTGTTAGATTAGATGGATTATATATTTATAGGTGTATGCATCTTCACTTCTAGGCTCTGAGCTTCTTTCTGAAGTTAGGGGTAGGACCCATATAAAATTTAAAATGACATTCTTTAAATATAATACACATAAGAAAAACACCTGTTGAGGTCCATGCTAAATAATCTCTTTTTGTCCCTCCAATTATCATCCTGCTGCCAAGCTGATTCATGGACCTTATCAGTAGGCAATAGAGAGGATTAGGCAGGAGATAAGACAAAGAGAAAAAAAAGAAGGGGAAAAAGAGAAGTCAAGTATTGGTTCTCATATCACAGAGTCTCCTTGAGCTGGCCACATCCCTCAACTGAAGGTCACTGCTCTATGCAAGGTGGCCAAACCTACAGGACCCTCTCCTTTGGAAATTTACCAAAGATTAAATTTACGACAGATTATTTAGTGGTTATTAGCCCTAGGTTACTATACAGATCCTGTATTTGTAAAGAGTGCCTTTAATAACTCTTTCCATTAAATTACCTTAATTTGAGTATACTAGCTAATGTGGTTGTTTCTCAGTGGTTTGAGGATCAGCCCTCAAATTGAAAGGTTGAGGATTAATTCCAATCAAGGGCAAGGTCACATACCTGGGTTGCAGGTTCCCTGCCCTGGTGCCAGAGGCAACAATTGATGTGGCTCTTTCACATTGATGTTTCTCTCTGTGTGTCCTCTCTTCCCCTCTCTCCCTTCTACTCTCTCTAAAATCAATGGAAAGAAATGTCCTCCAGTGAAGATTAACAAACAAAAAGAGGAGAAGAACTGGGAAAATAACTTCTTAAGGCTTTTCTTTTTAATCAAGTAAGAACAAATGTATTTCCTTAGACTGAAGAAGACAATGGTGTGATTAGAGGCTGGGGAAAATTGAGAAAGGATTAGAACAGCTGCTGAAGAAAATGCTTTAAGAAGTTAGTTAATGGTGAATAAAGGAAGAGCAGAACAGCATGGAGGGCCCAGTTACATAGAACTCAACTGGCAAGTGCCTCTGAATTTCTCTAGCCGTGCGTTTTAGAACAAGAGAGATGTTAAAACAAAACAAATTGGGGCTGATGGGATGTTAAGAATCAGAGACACAAATGTGCTAAGAAGGATCATAACCAGGACCTGGGGAAAAAAGTCTGAAAGGAGACAAGTGAAGCCAAAGAGAGGTCACCAGGTGACCTTTCCTTGTCAGTGCATGTGGAGGAAACACAGACCAGACTAACTGTTCACTGTGACTGATAGTAAAATGCAAAGTGATTACATTTTAAAATTTATAAGCAACATGGCTCTGCTTACCTGCAGTGTTCACATGACAATAGTTAGGCTGCCTATAATTTCAACTAACTTTATAGATAACAGGATTTGGATAGTGTTCTCATTATTACCCAGAAATTCCTCTTTGGGATCCTTTTGCAAATTTGATTTTACAAACATACTTTTCACTTTCTGGACTGTATACCTTTAAAACTTCATTTTCATTTATTATCAGTTCTTACTTGGCTTCCAAGAATTTGCACTTCTGACAAATTAAGAACAACCAGATTTCAGAGTTTAATGTGAAATAAGCACAAGGGAAATGAAAAAAGAGAAAAAAAAGCGAAATATTCATATTAAGGAAACAATCAAATTCTTGATTACAATATGAAAACAGGAGAAACTGCTGTGCTAATTCACACACTACACAAAGGTTACCAAGGGAACCACAGCTGTATGTATCCTGGTTCTACAAAATGTGCCAATATAATGTTTGTGTCTACCTCTTCTCTTTTCCTTTTATAAATCTCAACTGAAAAATCTCTGCTAAACTCGTGAGTTCTTTGTTACTCACCTCATAAATTCATTCTTTCTGCTCACATCACAGGATTCGCTAAGCTGGTAACATATAAAAAGGCATTGATTTTTTTTCTCCAAAAGTTATGAGTACAGCATGCAATGAAAATTTCTGCTCTCCCTAGAGCTTCTGAAAATAGGAAAGAGTAAATTGGTTTTACCTCTATCTTTCATTTTTCTTTACACTGTTTTCATTTTTAGATTATAAGTTCCTCCAGGGCAGGCACTAAATCTTCCACTTTTTATGTAATTCCCCACAGAAATTAAAACAGGTAAAATCCCAGAGTGAGAAGTAAATAACTCTCTTCAGCTGTTATTACACGTAAGATTAAAGAGTAGTTTTGGAAATTGTGAGTTGGTTTTTCTTTTCAATTTGTTAAAATGAACTCAGGTCTTGGATGTTCATCATCAGTAAATAATCACCTCTAAGAAAAATACTTCAGAAGGAAAGGTGTTTTTATTCCATACTGGGAAGTATCTGATATTCCTATCCTGGTATAAAACATTTTCAAATTAAAAGGAAATGGCCATTTACTCATTTACTGTCTATCCTGACAGTATATGCTGCCCTTCCTTTGTGTGACAAAACAAGCCAAATGTGTTAATCATGATTAATAAGATTGTTGCCCACTGCTCCCAGGAGTAGGCTTTTTGCAATATCATAAGAAAATTAATTTTCTGAGATGCTCACATGAGAAAGGCTCATTTTTATTTGCCTGGAATTAAATCCCTGAGTTTCCTAGGTCTCCTTTGCCTTTGTCCCACTACAGAAAAAGTGTAACTGTTTTCAATAGGGCTGGAATCAGAGTTGGTGTTGTAGGAACCCTAATCAGTCAGTGCACGCTGGATGTTTAAGGCCACTCTGAGTGGGAATCCTAATCAGGGTGTTCAAGGTTAAGTTGCCATATGCAGGTACAAGGACATAGCAGTTTCACCGTATACACTGCACAAGTGTGCCTCTCTATAGTCAAATTATTGATGTCACTATTTGGCATTAAAGCCTCTTTTATTTGAGCTTGTTTGAACTTAAATAGAAGTTGCCACTGACCATCCAGAGAGAGGCTGCTATTATGTGAGGCTGCTTAATTAGTAATGGCTCCTGTATAGGTCCTATGTCAGGGGCTGCATTGTGGGGAAGATGTATTACTACCAGCCAGTGCTGGCTGGTTTTGCTAGGATGGCTTCTGTGTTTGCTACTGTATTAGCAAGGACTGCTTTGTCTAATGGTTCCTTAGTAGCAAATGGCTATTTGGGCTGCAATAAATATACCCACGACTTCTCATGTCTCCGCCGTCTTCTAGTGCCTGGTGTCCAAGGAGGTCCAGCCCCTGGCAGAGGTACTCGGGTCCAATAGTTAGCATAGTCAAACAGGGCGAAGGAGTGAGTACGGTACTCTCAAAATTGCTGCAGCGAGCAAGTTCAAGGAGAAACTCATTCCAGAACAACTGGCACAGTGAGTAGAGTCTGGGAGGGTTCAAGAAGTATGTGCAGACGCAGGAGCCAGTGCTCCCGACACGTGTCTAGAGTTTCTGATCTATATTTGCACGCTCCAGTCCAGCACCAGGCTAGCTCAGCACGTGTTCCCAATTACAGTGCATCAGTGTATTGCGTGTGGGGTCCTCAGGGCCACAGGGCTGTGAAGGAAACGTCAGCAAACGCAAAGCCAAGAAGGAGCCACGAGTTAAGAGTCACAAGAGTAAGGTGACCAGACGTCCTGCTCCCGATTTTAACAGTTTGTCCCCGCCCCGCGGCGTTTTAAACAAGTCTTGATTACTCTTTGTAATATTTTAAGTAATAATAAAAAAAAAGAAAAAAGAAAAAAAAGACCCCACCCCCACCCCCACCCAACGCCCTGTCAATGGTGTACCGCTTTAAATCTGGTCACCTTACACAAGAGAGAATTCTGATACCGAATTTTTGGACTGGAACTCGGATTCTTCGTCCACCGGAATCAAAGAATGAGTCCAGGGACAGGAGGTGGTCTAGCAAAGGTGGAGATTGATTGAAGAACAAGGACAGACTCCTGTGTAGGGAGAGGGAAGAGTCCCACAGAATGGACTCCCACATGGGGAGGGAGAAAGGGTCCCTCTGAGTTCTTTTTCTCTAAGGCTTATAAAGGCTGCAGTTCTTGTGTCCTGATATCCCCTCTGATCGGTCAATATTCCTCTTTGAATTGGTTACTGTGGTGATTCCCGAGGCCGAGGCCCTCCTCCCTCATAGTCCTTCCATTCCTCTGGGCTTTCTTCTTTTCCATCTGGATGTAGGGCTTCCTTCTTTTTATTTTGTAAATATAGACCTTTTCTAGCTACTTCCAGTTCCCTTATCTTATGGAAATGCTGCTCCCTTGTCTTATGGAGATGTAACTGCACCTGGCTTCCTTGTGCTATGGAAATGCACCTTCTCCCAGTCTGCAGCCCAGTGCTTTTCCATGGACCCCAATTCTAAAAAATCCCTAAACCTGCCCATGTTCCCCCAAATTCCTGCTTCAATTCCTTTGTTTGGGGATTTCATATCTCCAAATTCTCACAGACTAGCATTGGTTCCAACCATTCTGGCCAATGAATTCTGTTCCCAGATTTGAATGGCAAGCAATTTCCCTAAGTCACCCCAATTTCACTGCATTTGTTTTTCTCTCCCCTTTGTTGGACACCTTCCCCAAATGTCTGCAGGAAAGGGCCCAGTGGTTCCCTGGGAGTGCAAAATTGCAGCTTCCTGGTGAAGCTGCCCAAATGACATGTCTATAATGCCTGTCCTCCCTTTAGTCATTTCCCATTATTAATGACTCGCTAATTACAACTGTATCAGGATTATTATTTTAAATGACTAACTAATGCACTTGGTTGAGGACATATAATGTTTATGAAAAGAAAATAATGTTTAGTAATAAGACAAGTGTAAATAAATTAATTTATCTTTCAAATATAGACTCATGGATTTGCTAGATAGCTGTTATACACTTATATAAATGCACAATATTTAGCAGTTATATAAAGAAGACAACACTTTTACTTTTGTGAAGCTTAAAATGTATTAATATGCTTTAATGGGAAGAAAATATTTACTTTTTCTTTTTAATGCTAGTCTCAACTGGTTTATAACCAGAATTTCTATTTTAGATACTGTTGAAAACAGGCCCCAAATGAAGTCTTTTATGCTAAGCCCCACGTCACCAAACCAAGATATCATTTAATTACAATTCAGCTCTCTCAGAAATGAAATTTTAAACCAGTCAGCAAGGAATCTCCTGATCAGCACCAGTGGGATAATCAGCCTCATAGACCTCTGCCACTCCCTAAAGGAAAGTAACTTTGCATTAATCAAGACGATTTTTCCTCTAGTTTATTTCCCTTATTCTCACTCCCTTCTTCCTATATGTCTTTCATTTTGTACAGCTCCTCAGAGATCTTTTCTACCTGCTAGATTGCATGCTGCCCGATAAAAATTGATTTTTGTCCAGATAAACTCATAAAAATTTTAATATGCCTGTTTAGTTTTTAACAGTTTTGTGTAAAAAGATGGAAGTGAAGGAGACTCCCTCCCCTCTCCTAACTGTCTCCAGGAGAACTAAAGCAGGTGTCTGTTGAGTCTCTCAAGTTTGCTGTTTTCTCTGGAGGTGGTGGGTAAATCTCTCACAGCTCTGCAGCTTTCCCATCCTGAGCTTTCATTTTCCTGGAGCTTTCCTTTTTCCTGACAGGATCTGAAAGCCACTGGGGTCTAACTAGGTTTGACTTAGAAACCACACTATTTCTGGGTCCGACTGCATCTGACTTAGAAAATGAACTGGGTTCAAATTAAGCTGGGCTGGGCCCATTATGAGGCCTCACATGAATAAAATTTTGTTTTAAGGCTGAACAAGCAAATTAACTTTACCAAAGATAATCTTGAATTGCAGTGGCCACAGCTGAGAAATTTTTAACCTAATCTGATCCCTAGAGAAACATGGTTCTCAGCCAATCACTCACTATAAGGGATATGGGGAAAGTTATTTTCCTCCCCTACAGTTTCTGGTGACAGGATGAGACCTACTGAGACACTTGACTCACTCCAGAGCCTGCAGACTGGATCCTGGAAAAACTGCCAGAAGACAGAAAAGGGTGAGAAATCAGTCAGGTCTCCCCAACATTTGTCTGTGGTGCCTGATTGAGAGAGGAATGTGAAATTTCACATTGTCCCTTCCTTTCTGATTGGCAAGCAAAAAAAAAAAAAAGTAAGAATTGAATTGACTTCTGAATTTGCATTAGGATACCCACTGGTTGTCAATCCTTTCTCTCCCCAGGACAACTATGGCCTTTTTGTGTGGCTTGTTTTGTGTGTTGAGAACTTGACTTGGCAACCTCTAAGTTGGAGGCCCCCATAAAATGGCTGGACAGAAATGTGGATTATATTCCACTTGAGGCTAGGATTCTACTGATTGTACCAGCTCTCAAGGGAATTATCTAAGTTTTTTCTTCTTTAGGTAACCTTTTGGATTGGCTCTGAATCTTTTATATTTGCTTTGGGATACCTCTTGCAGCTATGGATTGTTCAATAGTTCCAGGAATACTGTCCCTGCTGATACCTGATATTTGAAAGAATTTTTTTTAACAGAAAACATATTGATTAATTCCCTTTGATTCCTATATAGCTAAGTCAGTATAACTGGTTTGACTAAGGTGACCAGATTTTAACATTGGTAAAGCGGGACACCATTGACGGGGGAGGGGGGTGGGAGGTGAGGGGGGATGAGGGTGGGGGGGTTATTTATTATTATTATTACTTAAAATATTACAAAGTGTAGTACATATGTCTCTTTTTCCCCCCTTGACCTTCCCCCGTCCTCCCCTACCCCGACAAGGGGTTCTTGATTAAAAATTCGGTCTATATGGAGCAACAAAAATTTCCATAGAATGCAAAAATAGTATTGTAATATATTTTTTTAAATTTCAACATAGGTACAATTTACAAATATAATAAATAAAAAATTATGTATAATATTATTTTATTCTTTGGCATATTTCTCATTTGAGTGATTTTTTTAGTAGATTGCTGTTGTTGTTTAAAAGGTCATGAAATTTTTCACAAGAATTTGTTAAATTATATTTCACACATAAAATGGCTTTCAAAGTCTCAACACTTAATTGTGATTTTTCTGACGTCCACACTTTATTTACCATAGAAAAACACGTTCAGTCGCAGCATTAGTTTCTGGTAAGGACAATGCATTATTATTTTAATTTTAATCCTATATTTCTTTCTAAATAATAACAATGCTAACTTGTATTATTTTTCCTCTGAATTTGCCGTAACGTAAGTCGTAAGTGTCACTTTCAAGGCCGGCATTAGACTTTTTGCTGCCACTATAAAATACAAATAATATGAGTACTGTCTGCTAAATTCAAGAAAATTTATGTATTTATGAAATAAATAAATAAATAACTTACCTAAATTATCTGAATAGCTAATTTGTAATGACATCACTTGTTTAACTAGCTTACTAGCAGGCAGTATGATGTGTATCATCTGAAAGAGAGTTACAAAATGTTTTCATCGTTGCCAATCTCAAAAAATGCCATTGCTCATTAAGCCCAAACAATGGTGGTCGAATTCTAATAGCTGATCAACAATGCAAACTTTGATAAGCAGTGCTCGATAATCAGTTCTCAACAATTATTTGTTATTATTAAAGTTTAACATTATAAAATTAACAAAAATAATAGAAAACTCATATCCTGGCTAATTAGCCATATGGCCGCCAAAAACCGTATATTCCCTTCCCGTTCTCCCGCCATTCCCTATCTTGCCCTCCGTTCTTTCCAAAAATTGGGACTTTTTAAAAATGCCATGGGACGTGGGACAAATTGTTAAAAATCGTGACTGTCCCACCAAAAGTGGGATGTCTGGTCACCTTAGGTTTGACCATCCTTGGCTAGTAGTTGGAAAGATAGGCCAAAGTCCCAAGTGGCTGTTTTTGAACTTATTCTGACTTATTCCCACAGGGGAGAAGCTAGTCAGAGGTAGATAGGAGCAAACATTCATCTATATTTTCAATATCTTATTTTTTTAAATTTATCTTTATTGTTCAGATTATTACAGTTGTTCCTCTTTTTTCCCCCCATAGCTCCCCTCCTCCCAGTTTCCACCCCACCTTCTGTCCTTGGCCCCCCACTGTCCTCATCCATAGGTGTACAATTATTGTCCATTCTCTTTACGCACCCCCAACACCCTTATCCCCCCCAAATTGTCCATCCATTCCATTTCTATGCCTCTGATTCTATTCTGTTCACCAGTTTATTTTGTTCATCAGATTTTTTATTAACTTGACTCTTAGATTCACCTGTTGATAGATATATATTTGTTGTTCATAATTTTTATCTTTACTTTTTCTTCTTCCTCTTCTCAAAGGATACCTTTCAGCAT
>PVJC01033476.1:0-19312 GCA_004026665.1 Murina feae | reverse complement strand
GACAATGGGGGGGCAAGGACAGAGGTTGGGGTGGGAAATGGGAGGAGGGGAGCTATGGGGGATAAAAGAGGAACAACTGTAATAATCTGAACAATAAAGATTTAAAAAAAAAAAAAAAAAAAAGAACTTTATCAACTAACCAGGTGTCTACTTACAATATACCTCGAGGTATATATTTCCCCTCTCTAGTACTTGCTTTTACCCTAAACAGTTATTGCGTGACATCATGGGAGTGTCCTTACTACACATGTAAGTGTTGTGGTAACAGTAAAAGATTGACAAGTACTAGAAAGGAAGTGCTTATATTCATTTGGACTGTACTGTTTTGCACAGTGTTTTCATGATCTTTTTCACATCATCAACTGTTTTCTTAAAAGAAAGGAAGAAAATCAGAATTAATAGCTCAGAGTAATTAGAACACTTGCCCAAGCTGACAAGTGATAAACATGGAATTCAATCCAAAGTCTTCCAACTTGGGACTCTTGAGAGGCCCCTGAGTACCATCTGCGTGGTACCCTTAGATAACATGTCCCCTTCTTCCAGAGCCTGGCCTGGCCTTGCGGTCCTGGTATTCTTCCCAACCCTGATGTCATTCCTCATCATTCAAAACTTTTGGACCTAATGACACAACCATCCTGACCACAGCAAATTGAAATAATATGTACCATCGCCAGACCATTACCTATAGTAAGGACAGTGGCTTCTCCAAATCAAATGAATGTTCCCACTATGAATCATCTCATATAATAAAAGCCTAATATGCAAATTGTCCATCGACTAGGAGTTCAGCCAGGAGTTTGACCACTGGCTATGATGTGCACTGACCATCATGGGCAAGGGCAGAACATGGACACCGTCAGCAACACGATACTGGCAGTGGGTGGCAGTGGAGGTGCTGCCAGCCCCAATGGGCCCTGACCAGAGTGGGACCATGGTGGGATGGTGGAGCAGGTGAGCATGTGGTGCCAGGCCAAGGCAAATGTGCACAGGACCCAATCGCCCTGCCGATCGCCCCACAGATGGCAACCAGCCGCGGTGGCGGGGGGAGGGGGCAAGGCCACCACCTGACTCCTAGGCACTGAGGAAGCAGGGCTGGGGCCCAATGCCTCAGGCGGAGGGGGGTGTGCTGGGGCCCAGGGGCCCAGGTGCTGCCTGGAGTCCCAAGGTCAGCTGGGACCTACGCTTCCCCAACAAATGCTTGCGCTTGGATCGTCAGCCACACGACTGCACCCCGCCTCTAGTCTTTTATAAGAAAGAATGAGGGAAAGGAAGAAGAAAATTCCCTATATTTTGGGGAATTTCAAGAGTAAGATTAGACTTTGGGTGTGAGGAGGAAGTCAAAGAATTTACCACTGGGGTAGGTGAATTGGCCTTTCCACATGATGTGGCTCAGGCTGAGAAGGAAGACAGAGACACACTCCTCACACAAGGCCTGACCTATGAAATCTGAATCTGGGAATGCTATTTTGAGGTTTTAAGTTTTCTTTTTCTTCATTGTAAACCCATCTGGTATCCTCAAGCTTTCAGTAAAAATGTTAAATGCCAAAATCATGCCTTATTTGCATTGCTTACGTTTTTAAGAATCACAAGAGGAGCAACTGTCCATACTTGGAATGAAGTAATTCAGGGGAAATGGAAAACACGATGCTGCATATCTTCTGTTTGCCCCTCCGGGTCTGCTCTCCCTCATTCTCTACCCTTAGGCTGAGCTGTATAAACTAAATCTGTGGGTTTTTTTGCTCTCAGGCTTCTGGTTGGGTTTGTTCAAGGAGAAAATTAGAGGTAGGGAAGGAGGGGTCTAAGATTAGGGAATTTATTTCCCCAGGTCCCTCACCATAGGGTTAAGATTTACTGGCTGCATCCCTTGATCCAAGGTCCCAGCATCTGCCAAAACGGTCTCCATTTGGCATGTTTGGTGCATTCTGATAACAGGCCCTCTTCCTTGCCTCTTTATTATGGAAATGGCAATGGGAATCCAGATTCCAGATGTGGGCTGCTACACCCCATTGACCCTTTTGTAAGTTGGTCTTTTATTAAACTTTCTTCAAATAGCCCAGGGGAGCATTTACCTGCTTCCTGCTGAGAACCTGATTAACACGACAACTTCCTTTTAGTTGTTAACTGATCAGATCAAGGAGTAATTTCCATAGAAAAAGTCATATAGATCTTAAGGGTCCACTTCAGTTACTGTTGCCCATGAACACACCCCAGATAACCAAGACCCTGATGCAAACAAATGAAATTTTCATCACTCAAAAAGTACTCTCATGTTCCTTTCAGAGCCACTTCTCCCAACCCCAAAGAGGCAACCTCTGGATTAAACCACTTTTCACAAAATGGAAAGAGGAAAACCAAGCACAAGTTTGGGCTGACTAAAACTAAATGGAACAAACAGAAAGGACTCACAGAATTAATAATGATTTGTATTACTTATTAGCAATAAGTACTTATCGGTACTATAATACCAGAAAAATGGGAGAGGGAAAGTTGATAAATGGCTTGACTTTCTAAAATCATCTAGAATGCAAAGCTCAGACTTATTTTTAGTTGGGATAATAGGTTCGGGTAAACCTGGGGGCTGGACAGCTTTATTTAATGTACACACATATTACACATTATTTACCACAGGACTTAGTCCTCCTGGAGATAGACGGTTGAACTAGAGAATGGTGCCTGATATCTCCAATTATCAGTGATCTAGTCTGGCATGGGGCTTCTAACCAATGAAGGCACGCCAACCTTGGAAAAATCCTGGAGGATTATTTTAAATAATCACTCTTTCTTGGAAATTTTAAAGGGAAATTTCAGAGCAATTCACTAGATAGCAGAATGGCACAGAGACTTTAAGGTTGTGGAAACTATAATAACTGAACAGGAGCCATGAGATAAGCAGTAGAGAAAGAGGTTATGTGGTAGAAGGGCCATATTAGAAAATGTCTTAACCACAATGGTTAAGCACCAGGCCATTGGATGCCTATTTCTAAGGAGATGAAATATAGAAATGGCTTCAGAGTAACACAAGATACTGATGGCCCATTAGAGCTACTGCTACTGTTTTATCCTGAACAATACCCCCATTTTCTGTGAGGCCTGGATGAGTGGGGGCTAAGACTTTTTTTTATATAATAAACTCCCAATAATTGGGGAAACTTGAGTTTAATCTCTATTCCTTACCAACTGAAAGAGCGTAGCAAACTGTAAGGAAGATTAGGAGAGATCATAAGACATAGGCCCAGGAGTCTTCAAATCTCTTTGGGAGAAACTACTGTTATTTCTCTAATATCTTCAAATAAGTGTGAATGGGGAAACTCCAATAAGGAGATTGCTGAGTCATTGGTTGGTTGTGGTTTCTAGCCATGACCCCCTACCAAAGAGGAACACTTGGCAGCCTATGCAAGGAGTTGCAGGGGGTTCACCGAGAGGGCCTGAAACTGTGCCTGAGTCTAGAGTGTGGGTAGTGGTACTAATAATGTTAAAGGGGGTAACACATAAGACTTTGAAGAGAGAAGGTAACACAGGCTAGAAACAAGATTTGAAGGGGAGACATAAACTGCCTTGAATGAATAAATGGTCATTCATTCAAACATTGATAAACACTGTGCTATGAGATACAAAACAAAACATAAGAGACTCTTAGGGAGCTCATAGAATAATCTGATAATTCTGCACTGATTTTACTATTAGCAACCACTGCAGCAAGGAAGACCACAGATGTAGTTTGTACAGCTCAGCCTCTGGGTAGATATCAGGGTAGCAAAGGATGGAGAACAGATCTAGAGGGGCAATCAGAGGATATATAGCATAAAGCATGTGTGTGTGTGTGTGTGTGTGTGTGTGTGTGTGTGTGTGTGTGTGTGTGTGTTAAATAAGCCATTCAACACTTATACATGCTAGGTAAGTACTCAGTAAATTTGAGTAGTTATTCATGCAATTACTACCTTATTATAAACCATTTTGATTTCTGTTGTTCCTTTGTCCTCCTCTCCTTGAGAGAATGCCCTTCTGGCAGATATTACTGGCTAGCTACCCAGTAGCCATCTCTTTCTTCCTTGTAGGCTAACAGAAATCTGATTTTTTTTTTCTGGGGGAGAAAAATATCAAGATTGATCCTCCAAAACAAAGCTTTTCAAGTCATTCTCTTAACCTTTGTAACTTCTCAGTTTCCCAAGATCCTTTGCAGTCAGGAGTTACCATGTGACACAAGTCTAGCCAGTGATATGGCAAAGCATGTCTGCTGGGAGCAAATCTTTTTCTTCCTGGATGAAAGAGAGACTTGAGAGAAAAAGCCTTTTGCTCTGTCCCCTTACAGGTATTAGGAGTTGATATCAGGAGCTGCTGTAGGTACTTTATGACCATGATATGAGAAGCACGAAGAAGGACGACCCATGAGCTGAAAGGCCAGAAAGATCCTGGATCTCTGATGACATTTTTAATACTCTGAACAACCCTCTACCTCCAGTGTCCTTGTTAAGTAACTAACAAATGCCCTTTCATTTCAAGCCTTCTTTAATAGGTTATTCTGTCATTTACAGCTGGTAATAAATCTTCATGATTTTTAAGAGACAATTTCCCTGCATTGATAATATCTTCTACCTATTGCTGCACAGTCCAATCCAGGAAGCACTAAACACATGTGACTATTGAGCAGCTGAAATGGGCTTAGTTCAAACTGATGTGTCCTATACGTATGAAATATAAACCTGGTTTCAAAAACTTAGCACATAAGAAAAAGAAAAATATTTTGTAAATGGTTTGGTATTAATTAGATAATATTTTGGATATATTTGGTTAAGAGAAATATAATTAAAATTAATTTTATCTGTTTCTGCTTTTTTAATGCAACTACAAGAAAAGTTAAAAATATGCGTTTGGCTCACCTATTTCTATTGGACAGCATTATCTAGTCTAGAGTACAAAGGCAGAGCCACTAAATGTTTAGTTGTGTTAGGAAAGTAAAGGAGGAAACTACAGATAACTGGCAGTAGTGGCTTGCTCCATGCGATGACACCATTTGAAATGTCTTTGTACTCTCTGTATTTCTAGATTAACTTTTATTTGTATACTAGAGTCCCAGTGCATGGAATTCGTGCACTTGTGGGGGGGTGGTCCCTCAGCCTGGCCTGCCCACTCTCACAGTCTAGGAGCCCTAGGGGAATGTCCAACTAATGGCTTAGACCCACTAAGCCATTCGTCAGACATCCTTAGCATTGCCAAGGAGGCGGGAGAGGCTCCCACCACTGCCACTGTGCTTGCCAGCCGTGAGCCCAGCTTCTGGCTGAGCAGCACTCCCCCTGTGGGATCACACTGACCACCAGTGGGCAGCTCCTGTGTTGAGTGTTTGTCCCCTGGTGGTCAGTGTGCATCATAGTGACCAATCATTCCACCATTTGGTCATTTGCATATTAGCCTTTTATTATATAGGATATTTGGAGAACAACAACAAAATTAAAACTTGTACTTCAGAATGTACATAACGGGTTTGTCTCACTTTGGTTCTTTCTATAACTTTACCAACATTTATAATATTGTTCCTCTTAGTAGTTGAAAGGACATATGCCTACCCCTTTGTAACTTCTCCATCTTGATGCTACATTAGGCTTGCAGTTCAGAATTACACCAATGAAGAAGTGAAAGGTCTTCCCATCTCCATCTTTCAAACCTCCTCCTTGGTCTCCTGATTCTCTCTGCATTCCTGAAGACCAGGAATCCTACCCTAGGCCTCACCCCACATCAAGTTCCAAGTTTATTTCATCAGAATTTTATCTCTTCGCTGCAGCTGATTTCAGTTAAATATGCAACAGAGATAACCAATTCAGGGTGCCTTAAGGCACTAAAATTTCCCTCAGGAATGTTTGCATTTTGCATTTTTAAAACAGATCTCCATTTAACCCTCCTGGTTTGTTCATTGTTCATGTCTTAGCTAAAATGAATCCAAGCAGTAGCGTGGAAATGGTTTGGAGGAGCAGGTCATGTTCATTAGCTGAAATGAGATTAGCTTTAGAATAGGCCTGTCTATGCATGATGTTGTTCCTGCTAATGAAAATGTGTGCATCCACTTAATGCCCCTCTTAGTCCATTCAGGCTGCATTCATAGACTGGGTAGTTTACAAACAACACAATTTTATTTCTTACAATTCTGGAGGCTAGGAAATCCAAGATCAAGGCACCAACAGATCTAATGTCTGATGAGGGCCTGCTTTCTAGTTCATAGGCTTCTACCTTATTGCTGTGTCCGCACATGGGAGAAGGGCAAGGGCACTCTCTGAGTTTTCTTTTATAAGGCCTCTAGTCCCAAGGCCCCATCTCCAAATACCATCAACATATGAATTTGGGGTAGGGAGATGAACATTTAGACTATAGTACCCTACAAGCCACAGGCTTATATGACAAAGCAATAAGTACTGGTCCTTTTTTATATCATTTGGGTTCATTAACAACCTCCAACCCTTACCAATACATACAGAAAAATAAGTTGATTAAATGTTTATAAAATTGGTGGGGCCATAGGGAGAGTAATGAGAAAGCAACTGAAAACTAGGTTTAAGGTTTGAATAGGAAAAACAGAACATTTAATAGCTTCCTAAGAAAGACAAGGAGGAAACAATTGAGTGGGAAATTTTTCCAAAAAATATAGATAGTGCTCAATTTTAGATTCTGTGCTACTCCTATCAACAACATAAAATCAAGTTGAACATTTCAGCAGCATATACAATTCAGTTAATGAGAAAAATATGCTGGCAGTTGAGCAGCTGTCTTCTAGACACATTTTAATGTATGGATCTTGAAATCATCCCAAATTCTCAGGCAAAACCAAATCAATCAAAAAGCCATTAGGGTTGTCTTACCATACATCAACAAGGCAGCCCTATTTTCAAAAAGTAAGATCATTTGGATCCAAAAGAAGGTCTCTTGCATTTCCCCTTATTGGAAGAGAAAAGCCATGGACCTAGAATCTTGATTCAGCCATCTCACTAACTCCATTGGCACTGAATATATAACTTCAACTTTCTAAAAATATAGTTCAAGGTCTCATCTAAGCCTAACCTTAATGATTTGATTTTCCTGACAAGTTTTCTAATTTGTTCTAATAGCTATTATGCATTTTTAATTGTATAATTAAAAGGATATGAGGGGAAGGATAAAGAAAAAGGTAGGTTAACATTTTTATGTCTAATCTATCTAAGATCTAATACTATCTTAGATATATTAGAAATGTTTAAAGTGTTGCTATCAAATTGGTGGAACTGAGAATGAATTTGTTCTTCCCAGGTGTGAGAAAGTCTTTTCTGCAGGATAGGATGATAAAAGGAATTTATTTCTGTGTAGTAAAATAATTGGTCTTGCTCAAAGAAAACATCTGACCTATGCCCTTGGCTTCTGAAGGTAATCTTTGGACCTTCCAGATAGGAGTGTCTTGTCTGGAGTTATCAAGTCATACTGGATAGTCTAACAATGCAATTTAGGCAAGGGCTGGTCATACCCATGCAGTCTTTGAGGAAGGAGGAGAGGGAATGGCAAAACCAGCAATGTAATTTAGAGTGGGGACTGTAGGTCATGCAGTATCAGTTGACCTGGAGATTGCAGTCCATCACATGGGCAATCAACGAATCATACCCATGTAATGGAGGCCCAATAAAAACTCTGGACACTAAGACCCAGATGAACTGTTCTGGTTGGCAGTATTCCATGCATATTGCCACACACTGAATACAGCAGACTAATGTGTCCTTACTCTACAAGGAAGAGGACAATGGAAACTCCCTCTGTTTAGTAATCTGCCATATAAGTTCCTTCTCTTGACTGAATTTAATCTGTATCCTTTTCTTACAATAAATCATAACTGCGAGTATAATAACTTTCAGTAAGTTCCACGAGTCCCTCTAATGAATTATCAAACCTGGGGATGGTTTATTGGACCCTCTAAATTTGCAAGCTTACAATTGATATCAGATGTGAAGATAGCCCTATGTTTTTTACCTAAACTACCTGCAACATTATAGCAATAATTTTTTTAAATTAAAATTTAAACTGGATAGTCTTTCTAAAAATCTTTGACCACTTCCCACAAACCAGACAACAGCTCTTTATTTATTCTTCCTCTTTCTCTTCTATCTACTCTTGTGTCTACTCTTCTCCTCCAAAGAAATTCTTATCTATTTGTAATGAAAGTCATTTTTTTCTATCTCTCTTAATTTTTGACTCCTACATGTCCATTTCACTGGAATTTTATTTTTATTTTAAGAGTTATCTGAATCTATTCTAATTGTTTATGTTTATATTCAAATTTTTCTATCATTAATATATATATTTTAATAAAAAGCTAATCTCCTCAAAACCTGTCCCACATATTTTCCAATCTTGACACAAATTCACACATAAAAATATAACTATCCAATCAGAACAATTAAGGGAGTTTACATTGGACAGTTTTTAAAAGCCTTTTTAAATTTTGACATTACTGCTATAGCTTACATCCCAACTTCTAATCCCAAAATTTTCTTCTTGTTTTCAAAATTCTCTTTAAACTTTGCCTGAGAAACTCTTCACATCTTGCCACCTCTATCTTTCTTTTCTATATCTACTGTCTTCTTTTCTACTAGTTATTCTCTGTCCTTTTCTAAGTAAATCCTGCTTTCCTATTCATCTTTTCTTCTTTCCCTTCTCACAAAATGCCTCCAATATGTCTTATAAGTGAAAACCAAAACCATCTAAACCCACACAGCTTACTGACTATATTAACAAAACTTAACTATTCCAATATATTTAACAACATAACTATATAATTCTAGGAAATCTGTCCAAAGAAATAAAAGCTACAAATAATTACTCTTCATTTCAGAATTTCAATGAATTCTTCAATAGAAAGTGTCAAAAAATAGTATACACCCTAAGACTCTTGGACTCCCTCTTCAATATCCTCCCCTTGCTATGTCCACCAATCCTAGACTATTATATCATGACTAGAGGCCCAATGCACAAAATTCGTGCAAGAGTAGACCTTCCTTCCCCCAGCTGCCAGCACTGGCTTCCCTCTGGCACCAGGGACCCAGGCTTCTCTCCAGCACCCAGGACCCAGGCTTCCCTCGTAGCCCCAGCTTCATCCAGAAGGACATCCAGAAGGATGTCTGGTATAATTAGCATATTATGCTTTTATTATTATAGCTTCTTATCCAATCCAAACTAAGCCCCTATAATGAAAGACAACCTTCATCTAGGTAGGTCTTCAAAATGTCTTTACCCTCCCTCTTTTGAGGTTCTAGTATGACTATCAAGGCTAAGTTCTCCATTATCTCGATAAGAACAAACTCAGTTTTGTAATATCACAGATAATTTTGGAAACACTTTAGGAAACCAGCCTTTGTGTTTAACAACATAACTATATTATTCTAGGAAATCTGTCCAAAAACATAAAAGCTACAAAATAGCCAACCATAATTTTCTTTTGTGATTAAGGATTTATATGTCTGCTTTTGGTAGACAGAGCAGCAGGACATGTGTTTCAGGATGATAGGAAAGAGAAAGAAATATACAGATGCATGCTACTTTAAACTTTATGAGGCTTCTACACCAACATGTTATTTGACTCTTGTGCCAATGTTCTGTGGCAGACAGAATATATATTGGGGTCCTTATTTTAAAGATGGAGACACTAGACCCATAGAGGTTAAATAAGCTTAAGATTTGGAACACCTAACATGAAACAGCTAGAGGAACATTCTAAAGCTGGAGTCTGCAAACTGCATCCTGTAAGCTAAGTCTGGCCCCATGGCCTATTTGTGTAAATAAAGTTGCATTGGAACACAGCCACGTCCATTTGTTTGCACAATCGTCGATGGCCGTGTTAGTGCTACAACAGCATTGTTGAGCAAGGCTGACAGAAACCATCTGGCTACCAAGCCTGAAATACTTACTAACTGGTCCTTTACATAAAAGTTGTACCAATCTCTGTTCTAAAGAAGACATAAAGTGAACTCCCAAATAAATGGAATAAAATGATTAAACTCTAAAGGCCTTAAAGATATTAATCAGATAGTCCTGCACAGGGCAAAAAGGATATTTGATAAAAGGAAGCAAAAAACTGCCAGGTTCTAAGGTTTCTGAAAATAATAGAAAAGTAGTTCTAAACCCAGATATCAATTGCATTGATACTGCAAATTGAAATTGTGTTGGTAAAGAATGATCATTCAGCCAGCACTGCAGGCAGCATCTATACAGCAACAAATAGAAACATAAATAAATAGGGTCATAAAAATATTATTGATGAAATTTGAACTTTAAAGGCTTAGAGCATCGAAAAAATATTAAGCAAACTATAATTGCTGATTCAGCAATAGCTGAGAGAAAAGTAGTCTGACATGAGCAGGCATGAATTATCAGGAAACACATCAGTAGCTTAGTGGATAATATAGGCAGCTTTCCCGGAACTCACTAATGAATTATATCTACTTTTCCACTTTCCCTCTGCAGCCTGAAGTCAAGCCTCTGCATGGATCAGCCTTGCTCGGAACCCTCCAGTAAGCTAATCAAGCTCCAAATTCAGGGCCCCCTTACTTACACTGAGTCCTTCCAAGCCCCTGGGAGAGGTCTGGCAATGTATTCATGAGGTCATTTTGTTTTCTTCATTTGCATATAGGAGGTATTTTAAACATGCTATCCATTTTTTATTTCTCCTCCGTCACAATTCTCATCAAGTCATGTGGTGCTAGAACAGGCCCGGGCACTTGGGGATTTAGTTAAGAAGTTGAATTAGAGAAGCCTTTAGTTTGAGCCAGTGGGATATATTATTGTGGCTCACAGTTAATTCGAGGTAAATTGTTTGCTGGTATGGGAATGGCTGCCAGGAATACTTCTAGTATCCTCCATACCAGCATCCATGGTGACATTAAGTTCTGGGCTAGAGGTCATGAACAGGAACTTGTCTTCATCACACCAGAAATGCATCGCTCAGCAGAGAAGAAAGGGGTTCTGTATGGAGCCTGAAGCTAGTCTGTGGGAAATTCTTACACATCTTACTAATGTAAGAAATATATTTTTAAAAAGGTTTCCCAAATTTGGCAACAATCCTAAAAATGTACAGGCATTACCAATAATAAATTGTGAAATTAAAGAAAATTTTCCTATACTATAAATAAAATATAAATTTTGACTAAACTAAAAGAAAGACTGAATTATCGTTCCATTCTTTCTATAGAAAATAACATTACAAAATAATTTTTAAAGAGGCAATCAAAGAGATTTTTTCTAAAAATAATAAGGGAAAAACTAATACAGAGGGGTGTCACAGTTATTATTTTTATTTTGTGATGTGCATGATGTAGAGGAGGGGGAAAAACTCCTTTCCTTTACCCTTCTATGTCCTGCCCCTTGGGCCCTGGAAGTTAAACTGACAAAAAAGAGAGTAACAAGAGAAAAAGTTCTTAATGGAATAAAATGGAGCAATGCAATGCTCACAGAAGAAACTCAGAGATGAGTATTTCAAAGAGGTGGTTAGAACTCGGGCCTTATATGGCATCTTAACAAAGAATAATAGATTTGCAGAAAAATGACAAGGTATAGGAAAAAGGGATGTTGGCATTTAGGGGTAACAAACTCGGGGAGATAAAAATATAGCGGAAAGTAATCGAAAATAAGGGTTGTTTTAGTGAGGTTTGCTATTTTGATTCCTCTTTACCTCGAGGCTAATAAGAGTCTCTTATGTTTGAGGGTCATTTTGCTCTTCCTGGTCAGAGAGCAGGGAGACAGAGAGCTTTTTAAATCTCTCTCTTTTTCTGCTGTTTCTCATTGTCTTCAAAATAATCTTTATGCCCAATGTGGGCATTTTCTGATCCCCTGCATTGGTATTTGTCACTGTTTAAAATTGATTATTACTTGTGATTTTTAACTATCTAGGTTTGTAGCTAATTTTGTATAGAAGGCCTCAGGCCTAAAATTTCAAATCCCACAAATCCTGGATGCACCTTGAAATCCAAGGCCTGGCTAGCCTTGCAAAATGGGGCCCTGCTACTCTCGGTCTCCTCTCCAACACACCCTCCCTCCCTCACTTCATTCAAGCTGTTTTGGCCACTTGCTATTCTTAGACCATACCGAGCATATTCCCACTGCAGGACTTTTGCACTGGCTGTTCCATGCTCTTTCCCAAGGAAGATATCACCATGACTTTTCTCGTACTTTCCTCAGGCCTCTGCTTAACCTTGCCTTATCTTCCTTAACTATCAGCACTAGATGCATTAAGTAGTTATTTCTTTATCACAACTTCCTCAAGGAGAACATAATCTTCAATGAGAGAGACACTATTCACCGCTATATCCTAGGCCCTACAGCAATTCCTGGCTCATATTTGATTCTTTCAAATTATTTGTTGAGTGAATGAATACATGAACAAAAGAGTGGATGAGTGAATGGAGTTATTAATTCCTGAATTTAAAGGGATTAGTAGCTCACCCCTACGCTCATTGCAGTTTTATTAACAATAGCCAAGATATGGGAGAAACCTAAGCAGCCCATCAACAGACAATTGTATGAAGAGGACGTGGTACACATATAATGGAATATTACTAGGCCATAAAAAAGAATGAAATCTTACCATTTGCAACAACAGGGATGAACTAAAGGATATTATGCTAAGTAAAATAAGTCAGACAAAGATAAATACCATGATTTCACTTATATGTGGGATCTAAAATTAATAAATGAACAAACAAAACAGAAACAGACTTACAGATATATAGAAAAAAACTGATGGTTGCCAGATGGGAGGAGGGTTAGGAGGTTGAGTGAAAAAGATGAAGGAATTAAGAAGTACAAATTGGTAGTCACAAAATAGTCGTGGGAATACAAAGGATAGCCTCTGGACTACAGTCCACAATAATATAATAACTATATATGGTACCAGGTGGATACTAGGCCTAAGAGGAGAATCACTTCATAAATTATATAAATGTCTAACCACTATTGCACATACCTGAAACTGGTGCAAAATAATATTCAATACCGACTCTAATTGAAAAAAATTTAAAAACAGTTAAAAAAATAAAGGTATTAGTAATGCATGCAAGACCAGACTGTGGCCAGACCTTATTTTATTGCAATTTGCTATGTATGGCTATATACTTTAACAAACTATAATTTATTACAGAGCACAGATTTAGTTCTTTTTAAGGAAACATAATTTCATATAAAGAGGCCAAAGTAAACATCCTTTTCAAGTGTTACCGAGAACTATGTAGCCTCAGTTATGACTCTTTCTGAGAGGGTAAACCAGGTGAGCAGTATGTTTACCAAATAACCAAGTAGCCCCTGATTGAAGCCCATTCTTCTGGGCGATAACATCCATTTTACAATATCTTAATCTTGTAGTACAAACCACATTTCCAAGTGTTCTTAAAACGATGACTTATTTCTCATATAATTAAATATAAGGCCTCACATCCTACAAACCGGAAGAAGCTTCAGAGATCACCAAGCCTGACCGTTCCCCCGCCAGCTGTGCATGTAGAGGACCCAGGAGGTAGTGCGTCATTTGGTGGTGGCTGGCGCACACATACTGGAAGCTATACTCTCCCTGGAGTGCCATGCAGCCTTCCTGACTCCCCAGGGCTTGGCAACCACGGAACTTGTTTGCTCCTCTTATCTGTGTTTCACAAATAGTGAAACTCAGGTGTATAAACTTAGATGGGAAGTGGAGAAAAATAATCCAATACCATCTGAGATGGAACACATAAAATCATCTGAAAAACTTTGATTCCAATAGCCAAGCTTTCCTGTCGGCTAATTAATTAAATCAGAATATCTAGGTGAGAATTGTGATATTGCTGTTTTTATAAATGCCACAATGAGTCTAATGTGTGGCCAGGATTGAGGAACCCTGATCTAGAAAAGAATTTCAAAGAACAGATTAACTGTTACGGTTCTCCTCTTAGGCACTTTCTGCGTCTTAAATATTGCCACAGAGCAAGTTGGAGACGTCCCATTCTACTGACATAGTTATCCCTGAGAAACTTGAGTTGTAGAGAGAAGCTTGCACAAGGTCAAATAATTAGAAGAAGATTTAGAACTGAACCCAGGTATCTCATTTTGGGAGATAGCACCATTTTTACTCATCAAAATCTTCTAATTCATTGTACTTCACTCCATGAGCAAGTCTCTAGCGAACTGATAGACTCTTATTCAATCTCCTGGTCACACTAGGGCTTCTGCCATGAATCACAGACAGAACCAGCTACAGATTCAATTAAATGGTGGGCTAGCTAAGCAGCTCCAGGATATCAATCCACAGCAGTATTTCCCAAACTTACCTGGCTGGGAAAAGTTAATAATGCAGATTCACAGGTCTCTCCACTGAAGATGCTGACTCAGTAACTCAGCACAGGACCTTGGAATGTGTAAGTTTAAACACGGTTGCAGCCCACAGATATGCTCCGCAAGTTTGGGAAAGACTGTGCTAAAATAGCATTGGAATAGATGATATTTTGTCCTACTTAACCCTGATTTCCACATTAGGACTCTACATGAGCAGTCAGCAAACTTTTTCCATAGCAGCTTTGATAGAAACAGTTTAGGCTTAGCAGACCATGTCGTCTCATTATTACTCAACTTGCCTTTGTAGTGTAGAGTGAAAGCAGCCACACCTAAGACAGTGAATGGGAGTGACTATATTCCAATACAACTATTTACAAAAACAGGTCATGTGATGGATTTGGTCCATACATAATTTCATGCTTTATAACTACCAAAATGTAAGTTTATAATTATATCATTTAGACATATTTACCTACAAAAAATAAAAGTAAACAAAAATTAACAGTGACTTAAACAAATGAGGATTTATTTTATGTCATGTAACAAATTTAGACTTAAATGTTTGCTCATGCTGGTTTAGCAACTTAATATCTTGGAAGTGGCAGCATCTATCTTCAGAAATCTCTAGAAGAAATGTCTTTATACATTGGCCAGATTTGGATCACATACCTACACTAGGTTCTTGACTAAATTTACTATCTCTGAAACCAAGGGAACTCTGCTCAAAATGTGTGTGTGTGTGTGTTGGGGTGAGAGGATGGTACAGAGATCTAATAACAAGGTTAAGTAATGCTTTTACTAACCAACTAACAGTATCTGCCACAGCCCACTTATTTGGCAATCTAATTTACACCCACAACCTCTTTTTCTACATATGCAGTTTATGTAAGTAAACTCACCTCCTCCCCGAGAGAGAAAAAGCACAAATTCACATCTAGCTACTCTATCCAGGTGCAAATCTAGGATCTCTGGATGATGCTCAATTTTCTTTATTTCGTCCAGAGATATCTTCTTAGAGATCTGGAAGTTTCCTCTAAACAACAAGTTATCTGCCTCCAACATATCTTAACTAATAAAAGTGTAATATTGAAATTAACCCTTTCTCCAGGATGGGGTAAGCCATGCCTACCAGCCAATCAGAGAGGCTGTATGCAAATTAGCCCAGCCAAGATGGCAGCAGTGGACACAGGGAGGCTTGCCTCCCTGTGTCCGCTGCTGCCATCTGTTGCCTTCCTGCAGGCCACACAGGAGGGGCGGAGTGGAGGGGCGAGAGGAGCAAGCTGCCCACAGCCCTGCACCTCCGCTGGCCGGAAAGCAACCCATGGCGGCCTGGAAGTAGATCCGTGATTACGGGGGCATGGGCACACACGCCTCCGTGAGTGCCCGCGTCCCCCCTCAATGGATTCCAGGTGGCTGGGCTGCCTCGGTGACGGAGGATCTGAGCCAGCTCCGCCCCTGAGGCTGAGGCCTGGAAATTGGTGCAATCGGGCACACAGCACACACGGAGGTGTGCCCTCCGTGTGTGCTGTGTGCCCCAATGGATTCCAGGGTCCCAAACTGTAAGAGAGCACAGGCCGGGATTAAGTACCCCCCTCACCCCCGCAGAGTGCACAAATTTTTGTGCACTGGGCCCCTAGTCTAATATACAAATGGTGGGGAAAGATTAAATAAATAGTTAACATTTGCTATCAGATGCTCTATCCTGTTAGAAAGGAATAGTGATATAAGGAATAGTGATAACGATAAATGCTTGTCCTCTCAATGGAGAAATTTCCTTGGTTAGTCAATCTGAGAGTTCCTAGTTCTGTCTTTCTTCCATAGTCTTTGTTTTTCCCAGTAGCAAGATATTCTTTAATCTCTATTTTCAATGCCTATAGCTGAGATGAGCATTCAGGAGAAAGTTCTTTTCTAATTTAAGCAACCTCAGCATGTTGTACAAGTTCAGACACCTAGCGATTGCCTTTGAGGTTCAACAATTATATGCAGTTTTTGGTGAGGCTTGCATTATTTTTAACAAAGTTTATCTAAAAAACATAGTTGATTCAGTCCATTTGCTTCTGGTCAATTCCTTGTATCAGTAACCACAGCTAAAGTTTTTGTCTGGACATAGTCTTTGACTAAGAATTCTTTCTCTGCTGCTAGATCTCCAGATCCTCTGGCTTTGAACCTACACAATCAGGTCTGTGGTAGGAAGCTCCAGTTTTGCCACGTTCTCACCTGTGCTTATTTTACCTTGGGTACCAAACACCATGTTTCCAACCTTGCATGAGTATAAATTATGGGACTCCGTTCATTTAGATTGGCGGTCACAACGAGAGTAGCTTTCTTCGCAAAATTATACTTCCTTTTCTCTCTGCTTGGAGATTACCGATTTAGCCTAACTTTGCCTCTCCTAATAGGATTGCTTTGCTTATAGCCACTACAGTAAGCCAACACACATAAACATCTAAAATTTTCCTTCCATTTCCCATGCCACTGCAACCTCTGTCAACATGTGGTCTGTGTTCTAAGATATATCAGGCAACCACTTATTTAAATGTTTTGCCGTGTCCAAGGTTTCCAGCCTAAGATAATCTGGTCCACAGTGCCTACTCTGACGTACCTCTTCACCTGTGTTACTTGCAGCATTCCACTTTCAAGGCCCAAATTCTATATCCGTTAGATATTATTTCCGTTGTAAATTATTTAAAAAATATTTTTATCTCACATGATCAATCTACTAGTAGATGTGAGCATTGGCATTGGTTCAAAGACATTAAGGGCCTGGATCCTTTTCACTTCTTCCTCATGTTTACAAAATGGCTGCAGACATCATCACACCACATTCAAAGATGGGAAACAGCACTCTCATGCAGAGCATCTTCCCTCAATATCTGTTGCTTATATCAAGAAGCAAAATTCACCCTAGCTGGTTTGGAAAGAGCACCAGCCCTCAGACTAAAGGGTCTCTGGTTCTATTCCCGTCAAGGGCATGTACCTCAGTTGCAGGCTTGATTTCCAGTCCAAGTGGGTGCGGGAGGCAATCAGTCAATGTGTCTCTCACGTCAATGTTTCTCTCTGTCTCTGCTCTTCCCTTCCACTCTCTCTAAAAATCAATGGAAAAATACCTGGCGGGGATTAAAAAACAGAAGAGAAGCAAAATTCTTCCCAAAGCCTCCCAGCAGGCTCTTAGTTAAATCTCATGGGTCAGAATTGAATCATAAGCCTGATTACCCCTCAATCAGTGGCTGGGCCTAATTCTATAAAATTAAAGAATCTCTATTGGGAAAGAAATTGGGGTTCTGTTAGCAAAGAAAGAGGGAAGGTAATGTCTTTGGGTTGTCAACCAATAGCAGTCAACCAATAGTGTCTGTCATAGCACTGTTCCCTACAAAGTTGGCAGGAGCTTCAAGGGAAGTTTTTTCTTTTGTTTTGTTTTGTGTGTTTTTTAAATATATTTTATTGATTTTTCACAGAGAGAAAGGGAGAGGGATAGAGAGTTAGAAACATCAATGAGAGAGAAACATGGATCAGCTGCCTCCTGCACACTCCCCACTGGGGATGTGCCCGCAACCAAGGTACATGCCCTTGACCGAAATCAAACCTGGGACCCTTGAGTCCACAGGCCAACGCTTTATCCACTGAGCCAAACCGGTCAGGGCAAGGGAAGTTTTTAAAAAATAAATATAAATTAAACCTCCTCATAAACCTTTTCTCATGCACTGCAAAATGTTCAGTGCCACTATGGCCTGACCCAAAGCTCCCAAAACAAGCTTATTAGTTTTCTATTGCTGCATAACAAATTACCACAAACTTAGCAACTTAAAACAACACCCATTTATTATCTCAGAGTTCTGGAGGTCAGAAGTCCAGGTGGTCTTGATTGGTTTCTGTGCATAGGGTCTCAGGATGCTGAAATCAAGGTTGGGCTCTGGAGAAGAATCCACTTCAAGTTCATTCAGATGGTTGGCCGAATGCAGATCTTTATGATTATAGAACTAAGGTTTTACCTTTCTGGCTATCATCTGGGGGTTTCTCACAAACTAAGGACTGATATCTGGTCTTACTTGTGGCCTCTTCTATCTTCAAAGCCAGCAATGATATATGTCAAATCCTTAGAGTGCTTCCAATTTCTTCCTTCCTTCCTTCCTTCCTTCCTTCCTTCCTTCCTTCCTTCCTTCCTTCCTCCCTTCCTTCTCTTCCTTCCTTCCTTTTTTTTTTCTTAGAGAGAGGAAGGGAGGGAGAAAGAAACATCAGTCAGTTGCTTTCTGTACCCACCCTGACCAGGGATCAAATCTGTAATCGGGATACATGCCCTGATCAAGTATTGAACCAGCGACCCTTCAGTGCACAGGATGATGCTCCAACCAACTGAGCCACACCAACCAGGGCTGTGCTTCCAATTTTTGATCTTTTTTGTTTTCTGCAAACATCTGGAGAAAGCTGGTAAATGGTAATAGGTTAGATCAGGCTCACCCTGATAATCTCTCCATTTTACAGACTATTGATTAATCACCTTAATTCCATCTGCAAAATTCCTGTTTGCCACGTAAAGTAGCATAATCACCAAGGCAACTCCAGGGATACAAAGGTGATGAGGGCCATCTTGGAATTCAATTTACCACACAAGCTCTTACAGCTAAAATTCTGAAAACAAATCATTTCTGGTTACTGCCATCTACTAGGAATAATCAAATTAATTTATCATCTAATTTTAAAATTATTAAATTGCCTCTAAAGAATTTGTTTTTGAAAATTACAAAAGAAAGCTAAAGAAAGAATGATGTTTCTGCAAACAGAAACTGTTTTAACATAAAGAAGTTAGAAAATAGGAGAAGGAAACAAGATGGCGGCATAGGGTAGACACCGTATATGCAGCTGTGAACAACTATTTCAGAAAAACCACGAAAAGAACACACGGACACCACTCGCACCCACAGGACGGCTGGCTGAGTGAAAATCCTACAACTAGAGAAGAGTCTGAGACTCAGAGGAGTGGCGGAAGCAAAGTACAGAGGTACGGAGGCGCGCGCAT
>PVJC01033475.1:0-19331 GCA_004026665.1 Murina feae | reverse complement strand
AGCCTGACCTTGAGGGGACAGTCCATGTGCCCAGCAGGAGATGTACCTCCGGGGCTTAAGGCCCCAGGCACTGGGCCAGGATGCCTCAGCCAGTCTGCCAAGAGGACAGAGTGGTCAGCAAGCGGGGCACACCGGCTGGCGGGAAGGCATCCTGTGCAAGGTAAGCCCAGAGAGTCTGACGCAGAGCCCCCCATACCCTCTGCACAGGGGCGGCCTCTCTGCCCTGAAGCCAAAAACACTGCTAGAAAGGGGTCAGGACACAGACAAACTCCCCTACGGTGAGGGGCAAACGGGATGAATCCGACGGTGAGGAAGCCAAGGTCATGGCCGCACTGCCTGGGCCCTGCCTGCAGGCGCAGTGCCACCCTGGACCTCTTACCCCCCACGAAGGCTGGAACCCCCACCAAGGGCCTGGACACAGCGGAGCTCCCAGACCCACGGCCAGCCAGGGAGGGACAGCAACCGCCTCTCACCCACTTCCCTAGGACAACAGGCAGCTTGAGAACCCAACACACGAAGCCTGTCCACCTAAGAGGCAAGAGGCCAGAGAAAGCGCTGCCAGTCTGGCCTCACTCCACTGTGCACCCCGGCAAGAGGACCCCCTGCAAGAGGACGGACGGTGGGAGGCAGACGCCTGGCCGGGGGTGATGCTGCCAGGAAGGGAGGGGCCCCACCGTAGGCACAGGCTTCAGGCAGGCACCACTTCTACGCCCCTCCCTACAATTAACCCGACACTTTCAGACCAAACATACAGCTTTCTGTAAGGATAAACCTGCTCAACAACCCAAGGACCCATCAGTGGGAGTTTCGTTTTAAATATGGCTCGCTACGTAATAAAACTGCGCTTATTTTTTAAAACACGGGGCTGCATGTGTGATGAATGCCCAAGTATCTGAAGAGCGGGTAACACACACCAGGACTGTGGTCTGTGAACGGGCAGCTCGGGGTGAAGTGGGGCTGGGGTTGCGGACAATAACCTCTCTGTGCTGTTGTGACCTTTTAAAGGCCCCTATTAGGGACGGGGTGCTCAGCCTTCTGATCAGAAACGTCAAGTCCCAATCCATCCCTTCTGGGTCCCACAGACCCTGTGCTTCACCCAAACTCCTGGCGACAAATGTCTAACACATAACACCTGACCTAGGGCCTGGAAGTTCTAGGAACGGGAAAACGCTCGAGTGGACAAGGGCCACGAGGAGACAGCTGGTGAGCTGTTCCGACAGCACTCAAATCCTGACGGGTCACCTGCAGTCCCCCAGGTGGCCATCTCGGACCCCTGCCTCCGTGGCTAGTCTGCCAGGACAGCCTGACCCAGGCCCCACCTCACCGCAGCCAGGGCACAGCCACCAGAGTCACCACCAGCATGCTTTCTGGGAAACCGATTTGACTTTTCTCGTGATAAGGATCAATGGCTTAGCACAGAGCACAGGTCCTGACAGTGTTTCTGGAGTGAACGCTAGATGCAAAGCGCTCTCTAGACCAGCCTCTGCCTAAAGCAGTGGTGGGGAACACCCGGCTTGCAAGGCCCGCACAATCTTGTGCTCTGCCCCCGCCAATGCATTAGGGATGAGGTAATTAAATGACCAAACACAACAGCTAAAAGGACCTAAACAGACACTTTTCAAAAGAAGACAGAAGGAAGGCCAAGAGACATATGAAAACGTGCTCAAAGTCACTAATCATCCGACAGATGCAAATCAAAACGACAGTGAGGTACCATCTCACACCTGTCAGAATGGATATCATCTACAAATCAACAAACGACAAGTGCTGGCGAGGATACGAGGATGCAGAGAAAAAGGAACCCTCGTGCACTGCTGGTGGGAATGCAGACTGGTACAGCCACTGTGGAGAACAGAATGGCGTTTCTTCAAAAAATTAAAAATGGAACTCCCATTTGACCCAGTGATCCCACTTCTAGGACTATATCCCAATCAGCAAGGACATATGCATCCCTATGTTCATAGCAGCACAATTCACCATAGCTAAGATTTGGAAACAACCTAAGTGCCCATCAGCAGATGAGTGGATTAAAAAGCTGTACACAATGGAATACACAATGGAATACTGTGCTGAGGTAAAAAAAGAAGGAACTCCTACCATTTGCAACAGCATGGATGGAGCTGGAGAGCATTATGCTAAGCAAAATAAGCTTGTTGGAGAAAAATAAATATCACATGATCTCACTCGTTTGTGGATTATAATGAACATAAACTGATGAACAAAAACAGAATCAGTCATAGAAGCATCTAAAAGACTGTCCAACCTATAAGGGAAGGGGTGTGTGTGTGTGTGTGTGTGTGTGAGAGAGAGAGAGAGAGAGAGAGAGATCAACCAAAGGAGTTGTATGCATGCCTATGAGCATAACCAATGGACACAGACGGGGGCGGGGGGAGGGCAGATGGATGGACATAGTGTGGGATGGGGCGGTCGGGGAGAGGTCAATGGGGGGAAAGAGATTTATGTAATACTTTAAACAATAAAGAATTTAAGTTAAAAAATAAATATAGCAGGCTAATTTTTAAGTTGATAATGTTGTATGGCCCTCAAGTGATGTTATAAATAATATCCAATGGCCCTTGGCAGAAAAAAGGTTCCTCACCCCTGGTCTAGAGGATACTTGGGCCAGGCCCTGACATGGTTGCCCAGCACCCAAGGTGCCCGGGGAGGGAGGGGATGCACCCGGTTTTAGGTTCTCCCTCTGACAAGCCAGCCTGGCTCCACAACCACGGACAATGTATGCAAGGCGGGCTCCTGGGTTCCGTATATCTTGTCCCTGGGGAAAGGCGGCCGGCATGGAAAGGGCCTTGTGGCACAGCTCAGGCCAGCAGCTCTGGAGTGTCCCCGGGCACCCGAGAGGTCCACGCTCCGCTCACTGCCAGACTCAGCCACGTGCTGGTGCTGGGAAAGCACAGGCTGGTAGTCGTGGCACTTGGGACTTGGGCAGTAAACGCCGTCTATCTGGCCCCCCTGCCAGTCGCACAGGCAGAACCCTATGCACCCAGAAGCTCCAAATACTTAACCTGAGGCCCCGATGTCTTTCCCAGGCATCTGACGCTCACGGGAGCAGGCTCATAGACAGACCATCAAACAGGCGCTGAAACACCCCACTGTTTGCTGTGACAAGGAACACCTAAGACAAGGCATCCTGACTGAGGACTCGGAAACGAAACTGGTTAAGTGTCCCAGGGCTTCCCGCGGGAGCAGAAGAGAAAGGACATCAGGCACGACGTCCTCAAGGTGGGCATCTGGTGACTTGTTTACTCTGGAGATGAGCCTGACACAGAGATGGCAACCTGGTGAAGTGACCCGCCCTGAACAAAGGCCGGGACGGGCCGGGGCAGTCCAGCGGCGGGAAGGACCTATGAGCCACCGGGTGCACAGGCAGCCAGGGCGCCAGGGGCCACAGGCCGGGGACAAGCTGCAGACCCAGTAGCTTCTTGGCCCCTTTTCAGGTTTCCAAAAAGTAAACAACAGTAGAAGGAGGCGCTCTCAGTATTGGGGTGAATCCCTCCTATCTGGAGACTGCCCCGCGTTTATGACCAACTGCATTTCCTCTTGCCACCCGAGGCATAAACCGGAACGCAGCCATTGGTCCTGTGAGAATACATTTCCCCTCATTTCCGAGAAGTGCCCACTTAGCCTCAGGCATGCCCCGCAGAACCGACGACCCATCAGGAGACCAGAAGCATCTCCGCAGGGTGAACACCGACCTGGAGTGTGACCCAGACCTGCCCGGCCAGGAGACTGGGGCAGGGCCTGCGTTCTGAGGCCCTTCACCGCGTCCACGGACACGTGGCCCCCTCTCCCTGCTGCCCACCCCACCCTGGGCACAGAGCAGCAGCTCGCCCAGTAGGAAGTGACTACTTCTCCTCATCCCCACTGCAGTCAAGACACCCCCCCACCCCCGTAAAAATCAAATGCATTGATGTGAGGAACTCACCTACATCTGCATTCATACAGCACCCGAATGGTTCTTAGGATTTCCCCAGACTATTTGTACTTCTGAATACACTCAAATGTTGTTTTATATTTTTATAGGAGGGTCAGGTTACAATTAAAGTTTGAACAAAGGAAACTGGGCCCTAAAGACCCCCAGGGCCTGATCCTTTCCCACAGATGGAGCTCAGAGGGCAGAGCAGGCCTCCAACCCTCTCCCACTCCCCAGGACACAGCGCTGCCAGGCCGGCGAAGCTCTGGAGGGCAGGGTCCACCTGAGTTTTGGAAAAGCCACTCACTTGGGCTCACACCCCCTTCGTAATTCTGCTCATTCATGATGAAGGACTGAGGACAAGCCTGAGCAGAGGGAACCCTGGGATGTGGGTGCTGGAGGGGGAGGCCAGGCCCCCAGGCGTCCTCCTGGTGGGCCCCACCAGGCACACAGACCCCAAGCTCCAGGTGCCCTTGCCGCACCATGGCGGCCCCTGGTGGCGGATGAAGTGGAAGGCCATGTGAACAGGGAGGGCCCACGCCTGCTGTCCCCAGGCAGGAGTGCACGGTTAATCTGCTCTAATGGAGGAGCCAGTGTCTGCAGTCAGACGTTTAATCACAGTTATGGCCCAGAGGCCAGGGGATTAACCCCAAATCATCCCCCAACAACACGCCCTCTCTCTGCCCAAAGATAACCCATTTCCGACTCACCTCCACAACTGAAAACACATACCAGCCTCGCCATTACAAAAATGATTTTAAAATCTGTTGCTTTTACGATCTAGAGGTAACTAACTACCTGTTGTTCATTAGACAGAATAATACTGCACTAATGTGGAAGGTCACAGCTCACGCGAGCCCTCTCTCTCTCTCTCCAAAGCTGAGACACAAGGACATGTTATAGCCTTTGGGTCACTTGGCATAGAGAGCAGGCGGGATTCCAGTTCCTTAAGGTGACATGTGGTGGTGGTGGCGGGTTTACAGATACAGAGCCCGTCCCAGAAAGACTCCCCCAAAACCACCCCCGCCCCCGCCCTCCATGGCTTAGTACTGGTTCTTCTTATCACTGAGAAAGCAGACGAGTTAGATTTTAAAACAGCCCCTTCAGCCAATCAAACCTGCAGCAGAACCAGTGAGCATGAGTTTCACCGAGCTCCCCTACCAGTCTGACCAGGAAGCACCACCAGCAGGACTGGGTGGCACTGGGGGTGGCAGGGTGGCCCTGGGGATGATGGGGTGGGCTCTCCTTGGCCGGAGCTGCCCCCATGGCGTGGCTGAGCTTGTGGATACATCACACAAGAAAGAACCAAGGCACCAATGACTCTTGAAGAACAGAAGAGGATTTTCCTAAAAATAGAGTGAAATGGGGAGACTTTATGGAAACATGGAAATGGGTCCATCAAGTCACCCCTGACGTGGCGGAGGGGAGGGGAGGGGAGGCGCTGTGCTTGGTGTGGTGCCCGTGACAGTGGTCCTGGTACAGGTGGTGGATTCTGAGAAAACCACTGTCAGAGTCCAAAACCCACCAGGCCTCTGGGGAGTGTCCCACGGCCACCAGCCATTAGCGTCTGATTCACATGGCCCGGACCTCTGCCACTCGATCAGCTCTGAACTCTTATGTGCTCAGGCCAGACGTTTGATTTTCTGTGAGATAGCAGCCACTTCCTAGAATTCGTCTTTTTATAGCCTTTGACATGCATATTTAATGGTCCCACAGCAGAGGGCAACAGCAGTCTGCTCCCTGACTGTCCCGAGGCCGCTACCCTCAGAGCACTCAGGGGTCCTGGGCCAAGGACACCAACACCAATCACCTAATTGAAAGCAGAAACGCTGAACACGCAGCCCACCGACCCACAGCAGAGTGGCTGTCCCAAATATGGCACAACCTGGGCAGCAAGACAGTGACAACCGGCTACAACACAGAATAAGGAATAAAATGAATTCATAAAGCCCTGTGTCACTCCTTTTTTAAAAAGTAAAAGGCTGGGGGGGTGGGTTGGGGGGGTGGCATAATGACTCGTTTCTAATTAGTAAAGTGCCAAAAGAAACCTAACCAGCACACCTCAGCTTGTGATCCAGGTTCCCGCAGTCCCATGAGCCATGGCGATGTAGGCACCCGGGATATGACAAGATGAGAAGGTCACCCTCTTGAGGGCTTCCTCCCCAAACCCACAACCCTAGTCTAGTCATGAGGGCAACATGAGTCACACCCCAACTGAGGACATCCTCCAGCCCACGGCCTACCTCCTCAGACTGTGCGCCATGGAAAACAACAACAGTCGGAGGACCTTTTGCAGCAACAGGACACTGAGCGGCAAGATGGCCGAGTGCAGGATGGGGTCTGGAGACAGAGAAGGATGTCAAGGATGAAGTGAAATGCTGAGGGTCTGGGGTGCAGTGGGCCGAGGCATGTAGGACCAGCCCTCAGCTATGACCACCACGGTGAGTGCAGAGTGGACACCAGGACCCTTTGCACCTCTACACGCCCCACAAATCAGAGCTATGCCAAACACAAAAGTTCGTTGAGTAAATAAATAATTCTCATCTTGGTGGGACCACAGAGAGACACTTTAAGAATCAAGGCCTGAGAAACAGGTGCAGCTCGTGAACTTCAGGGCCTGAGAGGGACCGTCCTTTGGAACCACTACATTAAGTGATTGGGCAAGAACCCGAGAGACACCCAGAAACCACCAGGTGAAAGGCAGTGGTGGGGGAAGGTCTCTATATATTGATTACAAGGGTGAGGGATTCAGAACTGGGGTCGTCTGAGATCATATAGGCAGTGGGAGGTTGACCCCAATACTGAGGTGTAACTCAACATCCCAGAGCATTCTTGCCTCCAAGAGTTTCTCCTAAAAATAGCCCCAAGGAAATGGGCATATATAAGTTCTGTGGCATTCTACAAGATGTGTGACCCAGATATCTTTGAGCGAATTGATGATTTCAGGAAAGACAGCAAGGTGGGGAACATTCTAGGCCATGAGCCCGCAAGCTTTCTCTGTAAAATCACTCACTACCACTGAAGACAATGTGTGAACAAACACAGGACCATCTTCCAAGGAAACGTTACTAACAATAGCAGGTAGTTTGCTGGGCCATAAGTTGCAGAGCCCAGCAGCCAGCTCTCATTACACAGCTCATGTGACCCTCTCACCAGCCAGGAGGTCGCTGGGCAGGCTCTTACTGCAGCCCAGCCTAAGGTCTCCCAGCTTTAGGACGCGGCCCGCCCTGCAGCGGGTAGAAGAGCCCACTTCATGGAGAGGCCCTCTCCTCATGCCCCTGGCTCTCTGGCTCGAAGAAGTCCAAGGAAGCCAGCACTTCATGGGTTACTCCTCAACACGGCATAACCGGGCCTCAGCGACCACACACACCTGCTGGTCCCTCGAGGCTTCGACAAAGTTCCAGGAATACATCTGCTCACAGCACCCTCAGCACCTTCTAAACCTAGCGTACACGAGCGTCTACCCCCAGAGGTCCTGGCTCTGGAGAGGTGACCGATGGCCCTGGTCAGCAGGCCACAAGACCACAGACCAGCTCACCCAGGAACAGACTGGATGGCTGGCTGGCATCTACTGGTGGAGAACCAAGGGATTCAAGAAGCAACTGAGGCAGGAAGGAGCAGGACAGGCCGGGGCACACAGCCCTGACCAGTTCCATCCCCATTTCACCACTCCTCCCCATTTCGCCATCATCTGTATCTTCACCTTGTCATTTCACTCCAAAAACATTTCAGCACTCTGCAAGCTGACAGACGTTCTGTGAAGCCCCACACCGACCCCAGTGCTAGCCACACCCCAAGCACAAACCTCTCCCAGCTAGCTGAGGCCAGGGGCATCTCAAAGCACACAGCAGCCACCAACGCCCGGTGACCCTGACCCCTAGGATACAGGACACCCACTGGCCCAGAAGTTTTCCCATTTCCCTCCAGGCAACCGATGGGCTTTTTCTTTTTCTGCCCTCAATCAGTTCCTCCTGCATCGATTTTGATGCCATGTTTCTGGCTCCCTGAAATACAGACTTAATCCCAACATCAGTGTCAGATGCTGACCAGGGACAACTCCCTTCCCCAGGCCACGCCTGACCTCGCTCACTCTGCAGACTGCACAGAAGCTGCGGGGCACTTGAGCTTTGTGTCCCTGAGAGAAGTGTATATGCCCTTGTCGTCACTGAGCAAACACAACGAGTCCTCTGCAGGGTCAGAAGGAGCAGCCATCAGCCCAGAGAAGCAGGAGAGGCAATGGAAGGCAGCCGAGGCGGTCCAGCTCAGGGGCAAAGAGAAGGTCGCAGACCCACCTTCTGGCTGTTTCCTGGGAGCCCGACCAGGTGGTCTGCTGCAGATCCTCGCTCAGAGCCTGTGTCCTGCTGTGGCTTGGGAGCCCAGACCACCGGGGTCTGTTGTGGACACTGGGTCAGAGCCCGAGTCCTGCCAAGGACAGAATTCCCAAGCGGGCCCCAAGTGCACTGTGCCCTTCTCCATTCTCCGGTTAGAGCCTCCACCAGCCCCCCCATCTCCACGCACTCTCCCCTCCCCGAGTGAGCCAGCACATTCCTCCCCCACGCCTTCCTCCTCCAGCTCAAACATGAGATTTCACCACAGTCTCTCCCAGAACAGCTCCCCAGGGAGGAGCAGAGTGACCTCTCAGACTCAGAGCCAGACATGCTCCCAAGGGTCAGCTGGCTAGGCTGGATACAACCCTGGCAGCCATCACCCGATCCTGCCACCAAGCCTGGGCGGTCTGCCTATCACTAGACACTGAGGGCCACACAGGGGCCTGCACAGGCGCAGCAATGGGGGAACACATGGTCTGCCCATGGAGCCGAGAGGACCTCAGCAAAGTGGAGTCTCTTCTGGTGACCTCATGGCGCATCCATCGTCCAGACCCTACAGCACCCTGCAGCCACTACCCGAGAGGCCAGGTCTTCTTTGAAGTGGTTAAGTGTTGGCATGAAGTGATTTTAGATTCCACAATCCTAACAGTTAGATAATGACCCCAGGCCCTTGCCCGTTGCCCTCCACGCTTTGCGCCAGGATCAATTCTGGGACCTGAAATCCAGCAGCCTGGCAATTGAGGCCAGCAGAGTGCCCACGGGCTCTCGATTCAAGCCAAGAAAACATGAAAGCTTGAAGTTGAGTTCCCACGTTTTTATCAGCAAGTTTCTGGCTGAAACAGAAATGCCTCCTACATTAAAAACAGAGGAAACATTAAGAGGACAAGGACCACCCACAGTCCAATAGCCACGACCACTGCTGCTCCTGAGTTTCCCTCCAGTGTGTCCTCTGGAAGGAATGAAGAGCCTTCCCCTTCCCCTCTGAGGCTTCCAGGGAAGTAGAAGGGTCCTCTGAGAACATGCCACAAGAGAATGATATCCATGTACAGCCTCAGGTTAAAGCCCACCTGGGTGCAGGTTTGTTCCTCTCCCTCCCACACCAACCAGGCACATGCAACGGGGCTCCAGCCATTGTCTCCTATGGTGCCCCATGAGTTGGGAGGAGGTTCCCATGGAAAACACTGAGGAGATCTGGGGAATTCTGAAGCCGAAGACCAAGGTCCAAGGCCCCCTCTCCCACCTCAACTTACTCATCACTCCATTCAGGGCCCTGAGTCCCCACTGTCTGGACATGATGCCACCTCTGGCAAGTTTTTAGATCTGACACTTACACGGTCTAGAAAGCAAAGATAGTTAGCAGGTGCTCAGCTACCAAGAGGCACTGACGCAGAGAAACGGCAACGAGGGGTGGCCATAAAGTCTTGGCAAAGTAGTCAGACATACACATGTGTGCACACTCAAACACAGACACACATCAGAGCACCGGCCCATGTGAGCAGACACAGACACACATAGATATACACATGGCATATATACACACAGCACACATTCAGGCATACACACAACACACACACATTAATATACTTGTGCAGGCACACACTCAGCTGTACATACAGATGTACACATGCATGCATGTTCACACATACACATGTGCACACACTCACACACAAGCACATAGGCATCACTGGGGACCACAGATCTGAGTGCTTCTCAAGAGAAGAAAATGTTCCCAGACTTTTCTCTAAAAGATGCACCCCCCAAGTGGAAACGACAGGCTCCTGGGGAACCCCACTCCCCACGCCCCCTCAGTCATGTGGCTGCTCGCTGCTCCTGGACCGACCCCTCCCACCTCAGAGACCAGCAGCTGGCAATCTGAGGGGGGTAGGCAAGAACCCCCACCAGCCCCCAGGGGCAGCTCCTATTACCAACTCCGGCTCCTGTCTGGCTGTGGTCAAGACCCTTGGTGGGAGGAAGAGGAAACCTAAGAACAACCTGGCGCTTCTCTCCTCTGATTTCGGCTCAACTTGATCCCTCCCCAGTGACCATCCTCTGAGCCTCCGAGAACCCAGGCCCAACCCACAGGCGCCATGAACAGATGGAGGCCAGAGACAAGGTCACAGCCATCTCTGGGGTGGGCAGACTGGCTCCTAGAGAGGGAAACTGAGGCACAAGGAGAACTCAGGGATGGCCTTGAATCCCGGAGGGCCTCACATCACCCTGAGGTGGATGTGTCCACTCGAGCACATGGCAACAGACATGGACACACGCCGCACCCCCACCTCATAGACGGCACCAGGAAACAGCCACAGTGCTGGCCAAGGGCACGGCCTGGGTGTGAACACCCAGACAGGCCCTGTGTCAGGGCCGCATCACACAGCCAAATCGAAAGTGGTTCTGGCGCTCAGTGGTGAGCACAGGCCTCAGGCGCCACTGGCTCTTCTCCCCACAGCCAGAGACCCCAAGCCTGTGAGTCATGCAGGACCAGGCAAGTGGAGACTGTGCTACAGAATGACCCAGACGCAGGAAACTAAACTGCCGCCTGGAACCCAGCTCCCACCCACATCCACACAAAACAAAACGCACTTCCACTCCTCCCCCAACTGTTTTCTCAGAAAGTAACCGCCTGAAGAAAGAAAAAGGAAGCCAGCCAGGAACCCCAAGGAGGGACTAGGGCTGTTCTCAGGGCCCTGCCAGAAGCGGGCCCGTGGGGTCCACACAGACACCTCCACCCCAGGCAAGACCTCCACACTATAGTTCACGGTCTTCCTAGCTAGGGACCAGGGACCCAGCCCTAGGACCCCCAGCCCTGTAGCCCCCACCAGCCATAGAGACCACCTTGATGGAGCCAGCTCACCAGGGCTCCCCTGGCAGAAAGTTCAAGAACTCACATGGCACCAGCAGTCATGAACGGGGAGCTGGGCTGCCTCATTCTTGGCTGGTCCTGCTGAAGCTCAGGGGCTAACTGCACAGAGCAGCTCTCTGCTCGGAAAAGTGAGCTCCCCTCTTCTTCACAAAAGGAAGGTATTAACACTTTGTGCCTGCTATTTTGCTGCACAACTCTGCCCCAGCATCCCCCAGAAGGGAGCTCAGGCCCCTCAGGGTCAGTCCCCTCAGCAGGTGACCACAGCCAAGCCGCCTGGCAGGGTCTGGATGGCCCATTCACACATCTATTCCAGGTGCCATTCATGCCTCTGTTACTCAGCCTCAGCCCCAGGCCCCTCATGAAGGCAGGCATGCCGCACAGAGGTGGGTCTTCCCTCCTGAGGCCCCTAGCTGACCTCACATGCCCAGAGCTGGCAGACATCTGCACACACCCCCCCCAGTACAGCTGTCTCTACAAAATGACTCTACGGGATAGCCCCACAAACACGCTGAAACGGAAAGCACCTGGCCGCGTGGACAGTAGTTAAAACCTAACGCTGAACATCACATTTGCCCTCCAGTCTCACATCTACAGAGCCTGACGCTTATAAAACCCATACCCACAGAGGTGATGACAGGAGACCAGGGAGGCTGGCAACACAAAGCGATCAACCAGACACCGGCAGACGCAGCCCCGACCAGACCATGGTCCCATCTGCTGCGCCTCTGCTGTAATAGGGCCCGTCCACCTTCTTCCTTAATCACTAAACCCTCAGGACAACGGATTCTGGTCAGCATCAAGCTATCTTAAGAACAAGGCCTCAGGTCTGCTGGCCGTGGAATTTCCGTCAAGTTGAAGATAACATCTTGCCTTCAGTTGTCTTTCAGCCCCAGGCCCGAGAAAGCAGGAAAGCGGATGACCCTGTGGAGCACATCCTCATGAAAATAGCACAATGAATGCCCTGGCTGACATGGAGATCTGACAAAATGACCAACTACTCCCCACCGCGGCCCCAGCCAATCAGTAGAGTCAAGACCCTAACTCCTTAGCCACCAAGATTAATGATTTCCCCCACATAACCCACCCGCTGGAAGCCTTCGAGGAGCCAGGTCTTGGAGCCCTAGCTTACCTGTGAGTCCAGGCTTGGCATTATTTCCTTAAAATAAACCAACCTTCTGGCTGTAAACTCCTTTTGTACGTTATTGGGCTTTGAGGTGAGCAGACAAATGGACTCCTTCAGTCTGGTAAGAGCTTTGGAGCAACAAGAAGCCATCGACAGTGGCCCTCCAGCACCACTGCCCTGGAAGGTGTCCTGGTCCAAGGCTACCAGGAGCCCAGGCCTGGAGGTCATCAGACCCGTGGCTGCAGGTCTATTGGTCAGAGGCCCTGACAGAGGCTCTTCACCACGGCCGGGTCCCCCAGTGGGCAGGGAAGCAAGGACAGCCCACCATTCACCTGCTGGGTCCGACCTGGATAGATACCCCTGGCCGGCTCCAGCTGCCCCAACACGGTCTGTGAGCCTGAGCTTCAGCACATGACCACAAGCCAAACATCTCCCAAGATCCCACGTGGCCTCGGCCCTGACCAGCTCCGAGACCACGAGGTACCTTACGCTTGCAGCTTCCTCTTTCCAATGGCCCCGTAAGAACTTCATCCAAAATCCCAGTAGTGTAGAGTAAGCCTGCCACATAGCTCTGAGTAGAAGACATTTGCAGTCAATTATTTGAAGGAAACAACCTTGAAATTCAGTTGAACCTGGGCACTCAGAAAGGGATAGATGGTGCCACATGGCTCCCGTCCCCTCTGGGTCCCAAGGCAGAGATGAGAAAAAGGGTTCCCATTCTCCAATAGCACACGAGACACCAACGATGCACAGGCCCCATCAAGGCACTAGGAGCAGCAGGAAATTCCACAGGCTCACTTGGCCCCACAGATCTGCCTGGCACAGAGGTGGGGTGCACACACAACACAGTGGTACCTCCACATCCAAGCCCTGCGGGACTGCATGGCCAACTCCTTCCCGGCTAGCAGCGATGGGAGCCCTGCAGAGCACATGGGCCCACTCTACCAAGGGCCCTCAGAACCCACACACCAGGCGCTCTTCCAGCTGCCCCTCCCACTCCCCGCACCAAGGCAATGTAGCCTCACCGGCTCGAAGCTGACCCTTGTGGAATTCCCCTGGCTTCAAAACCCGACTCGGTCACCGGAAAGTCTGACAATTAAGCCCAAAAGACAATATGGGGCTCTAGCCAGTTTTCTCAGTGGTTAGAGCATCACCCACGGGCTGAAGGGTCATGGGTTTGATTCTGGTCTAGGGCACGTACCTCAGTTGCAGGCTCCATCCGGAGCCCCGGTTGGGGCGGCTGCGAGAGGCAACCAATCAATGTCTCTCTCTCTCTCTCTCTCTCACATCAATATTTCTCTGTGTGTCTCTCCCTTATTTCCCCTCTTTCTAAAAATCAATGGGAAAAAAGTCAGGTGAGGATTAAAAAAACAACAACACGAGGACAGCCATATGTCCATGTCCCTGAAGGGGAGGGACCACAGGAACAGGGCCTGCCTGGAGTCAGCTGCTCCCTGCTCACAGCCACAGCCCACTTCATGAACAATGACACGTGGGCGGTGGGCTCACCTGGATGGAGCAATTCCAGTCTTCGTGACTCCTGGTTGCAGCAGCCCTCTGGACAGTCATAGAGCCAGGGCATCAGAGCACAACAGGCCCGTCCCACTGTCCCCAGCCCCCAAGTCCTGAACAAATGTCCCCTTCTGAGAGGCCACCCCAACACCCGGACCCTCACGGTGCTCCATTTTCCCCACTGCACCACAAGTCACATTCGAGATCCTACAGCCACCATCCCCCAGGAGGAGGGCTGAGACCCTCTGCTCACTGATGCACCAAGGACCACGATGGATCAGCCATGGCAGACACTCCACAACCTTCGCAGGTCAGACAGCAGCTGCCATAACCAGTGCCTAGTGGGCCTGCAGCTGCCTGATCCTCTTGGGCTGCTGCTGGAGGCATCCCTTAAGCCAAATCCCACGTGTCCACCCCCCTGAGCAGCAGCAGCCACTGGTGTCCACAGCTCAGACGTCCACTCCAGCAAAGCACTGAGACCAGGTCTGGGGAACTTTCCAGAAGAAAAGACCACAGAATTGGACCTAAGAGGTGATGGGCTCCCACACTGTTCACAGGCATGAAAGCTGTATACACATTTCAGACCAGGGGGGCGTAGACCAGGGCGCAGATGTGTCCCCACTGCCTGCTTGGCCCAAGATGGAGCTGGCACCCCCAGCCACGTGACGGGACTGACCTGCTGGGGAGCTGCAGGAAAGAACAGATGCCCTCATACCATGGGACCCAATGCCAGTGATCACACCCCTCTCTACCCACCATGTGTGGAGTCACACACATACATGACCACGTGTACACACACATACACAAATGCTCACATGCATGCAGAGACACGTACACACATATGCACATGTAAGTGGCATGCCACACACATGTGAACACATGGCCTCAGCGGGAGGCCTTAACCACATTTTCACTTGATTTATAAGAAAAGGGCCTATCACCTAAAGATGGTCTGGAACCCCTGTGAGCGCACGGAGGATGCAGGAACACAGGCCATGCGCCCAGCACGCGGAACCACGCTTCATTGCGTGTATCCAACTATTTTTTGTTCCTTTGCCTTTACAAATGGAATTTGGTACAAAATACATGTTTGGTAACCTCCGCTACCCACCTAATAGGAAATCTCCCTAAAGAACACCCATGGGCCAAGCCGCCTACAGCGAGCCCCAAGGAGACACATGGGTGTGCTCAAGGGATGGGACAGCCGTGCTGCCTGTCCTTCCTGTGTCAGTGACACAGCCCTTTCCTTCTGGAAACCCAGGGGCGGATGTTGCTCCGTGAACCTGAAAGCTTTGTCCTGTCCCGCTTTTCAAATGCACTGCTCCCTGAACCCCCACGTACAATCCCCCGGAGCTGTGCTTTCACCATCTCAGCAGCCCCACGCTCAGCAGAAAACTCGCTTCAAACCTGGGGTCATGGCCTCAGAGGCCCCATAACCCCTGAACTGGCCCAGCTGATGGCCTCATAGAATGCTAGCCACCGCAGGATAACAGTGATGCTCCCCAGGACTGCCTAGCTCAGTGCATCGGGGTACTCAGGTTCCCTTCAGAGGGTGGGAGGAGAGACCTTGAGTGACCAACAGGACCTGAGCAGCAGGGTGAAATCGCAGAAGGGAATCCAGAAAGCAGAACAGCAACCCAAGGAAGAGGAAGTGGAGTCAGAGCCACGGGAAATGCCACGTGGGGAACAATCACAGCTGGGGTAGGAGACTGGGATGCAGGACCCATGAACCCTCAAAGGGCTCCATGTACACTCCAAGGGCAGCCTCCACCCCATTAGCCACAGAAGCTGGGGGTGGAATTTCCTCTGGGGGCCAGGGCCTGTGGCCATGCCTCAGTAGGAGCTTGTGTGCCTGTCTACTCCATGGTCCCATAGGCTGTTCATGGCCTCTTAGGATTCACCCACTCTTTGAGGGAGGGGGTTGCCAAGAGAGGGGGGTTAGAGTCCTCAAAGCCAGTTAAAAACCCACCACAGTCAGCCCTGGCTTGTATGGCTGGAGTGTCATTCCATACACTGAAGGCTTTTGGGTTTGATTTTTGGTCAGGGCACTTACCCAGGTTGTAGGTTCAATCCCTGGTAAGAGGCAACTAACCAACCGATCAACTTTCCCTCTCACATCTCTCTCTCGCTCTCTCTCTCCCTCTCTCCCCTAAAATCAATTTTTTTTAAAAAAAAATCACCATAATCAGAAGTCAGAGAAGCATCCTCCTCTCCACCTCCCCTCTATAAGGTATTTCTACTAAGAAGGTATCGAGGATGCGAGGATACATAAAAACCTGTCCTATCCACTTCTAGAACAGTCTCCCATCACAATAAAATGCAGAATAAATGCCCCATCACACAGGGGACCAGGGTGTGGTGTTCATCCTCTGGGAGAGGACCAGCCCCCAGGAAAAGTGAACCCCAGTCATCCCAGTACCCCAGGTCCCACCTCGCTGGAAAGGGAATGGGAAGACGGGAAGGGCACTCCAATGTGTCCACAGCAGAAACTAACATTGCTCTTGGCCTCTGCGTCCCACACCAGCCCTCTCTGCACCCAGCCAATTTTCACTCACTGGGGAGTGTCTCCTTTAAGGGGCCGGGACTCCGTGAAGCAGTGTGCGGTGCGGCACCAGGCACAAGCCTGCCAAGAGAGCTGGGGTCAAGGCAGTAGGACTAGTTCAAGGTTAATGCTCAGCATCCACCTCCTGCCCACGCTGCCACTTGCCTGGTGCCCCAGGGGCTTCTAATAGCCAGAAAATGGGCTAAACTTCACAACGTGGAGAGGCCCTCGTGCCTCCAGGCCATGCAGACCAGAGCTGATCTCATGAGCCCCTGGGCTGTAGTGGAAATAAGAGGCACGGGACCCAGGGTAAGGGGTGAGGATGGTACCACCTACTTCCACCACAGCCCAGGGATTTCCAGGTACAAGATCTCCCCAAACTTGCTCCACCACTACCAGGAGGCCCACCCAGAAAGCCAGGTGCCTCCCTAGGGGGTACGAGGGCCACCTAAAGTCAGGAAGGAACTTCAGTAGCGCCAGTGACCCTGTGATCGCAGGCACGGCCACTGGCACGGGACCCGAAGTTCAGACCCCACGCAACGTGGACCCCACACAAAGGGCCTTTGGGTGCTGCTCCAGCCTTGATGTTCCCAGTTCCTGCAGGACCTTCCGCAATGAGGGCACATGGTGGCTTCCTCCTCATCATGCTGGTGGCACACTGCCCTTCACAGGGCGTCTCTGAACACTGACTGTGATCTGACAGCTTACATTGACACTCAGAGCCCAGCCAGAGACCCCAAAAGACAACAGCACTGTGACCCCTCAGCAGGGACCACCTCCTCTGCCGCCTCTCTCTGCGGAAACATGAAGTGTGCAGAACACAAAACATGGAAGTCCCAAGTCAGCTCCGTGCCAGCTCAGCCAAGTGTCCCAAGTTCAGTTCAAACCTAAAGGGTCTGTTAACAGATGAGCACAAAGCCCACACTTGGCGCTCCTGGGTCTGAGAACATCCAGGCAGGTGCAATTTCGTCCAGCCCCCAGCAGGAACTGGGGGATCCAGGTTGGTAAAGTGAAAGCACTCAGGGAAGGGGGTCTGGGGGCTGGAAACCAGCTGGGCAACCCATTAGCTCTGGGCTCCTAGGCCCAGGACACCACCTGAGAGCTACTGAAAGCAGAAGGGACTAGCAGAAGGAAAATGATCCCCCGTTTTAAAACAAGCCACAAAGTCAGGAGAGAGAGTGTGGTCGCAAGATGGGGCCAGCAGGCAGGGAGCCAGACATCCAATAGGGCAGCGGAGGGCTCCTCAGGGAACACAATGGCTGCTGGTGGCCAGAGCAGCTCATTCTTGATGCTCAGAAGCAGAACCACCGGGCAGTGGTGAGAGAAAGGCCGGGCTTACAGACTCTGCCTTCCCGTTTTATCTACCTCGTCTCAAGACCCTGTGCCAGGAAGCAGCCAAGGAGCAGCTGTGACCAGCCCCACACCCAGCAGAGCAAAGCTGGGCAGCTGCCTCGCCCTGAGGGAGGGGACAGGACCCTAATGACTGAGGATGCAACAGCCCATCAGGACCTGCCTTCCACATGGTGTCCCCAGGAGGGCCTGGCCTTTCCTGCCAGAGCAGTGACCACTCAGGACCTGTGGCCTCCACTGACCTCAACCTCTTTCCTTAAGTGCCTGCAGCTGGGAGTCTCCACCCAAGGCTGCAAAGGGAGAGAGGGGGGATGGCACAGGCGGAGAGAGCCCTGCTGTGGGTGATAGACTGCGTGTTCTCATTCTCCCCAATTTCTAGAGGGGAGCTGAGAGCAGAGATGAAGCTGTTCCCTGGGGAGAACTCATCCATCAGCTACAGGAACCCAGGCCTGGGGGAGCCCCCACAAGAGAAAGTGAAAGTGTTACAGACCTGGGACTCCAGGACAAAGGCCAGGGGGACCCTAAGTCTGAGCACCGCTGGAGATCCTCGCCCAGCCCCGACAGGGACCTGCTGATGACCCAGACTGGGCGCAGGCACCTGGGACCTCAGCAGGGTCGAATCTGAACCGCGGCCCACAGCCCGGCCGCATGGGAGCAAAGGCCGGAGGAAGCAGGAAGGCGCTTCAGAGGCCAAACCACCCCCAGCGGCTGCGGCACCCCACCTTGGCCCCAGGATTCTCATGAGGCCCTTCCCCCGTCCCCATAGTCACCCCGGGGTGTATCCCACCTTCTACATCTCCCAATTGCCCCACCCTGAGTGTGAGAAAGAAGGTGCTCCCTGGGCCCCGAGTGGGGGTAGGGGGAGGCATAAACGTGGTCCCAAGACGGGCTAGCAGGAGCAAACAGCAGGGGGGTCCCCACAGCCCTGGGAGCGCCGGGCACCGCAGGGATACTTGGCCTTGCGTCCCCGCGACTGAACTTGGTCGGGGGCTCTGCAGGCTGGAGGGGGCGCGGGAACCCCAGGAGGAGGCGGAGTGAGGGGAACTGCGGGATGACCCTGGAAAAGGGGAGGCAGGGCGGGAAAGCAGCCCTACACTCTTCCCTCCGGTCCCCCTCCCGCCCCTCCCGCCCCCGGCCCCGGCCCCGCGCAGCCCGGCTCCGCCTTTGTCCCGCGGACAGGTGCGGCCGCGCTCACCCCGGCCGGAGCAGTCGGGCTCGTGGCCCTCGGGGGCGCCCGGCGCCTCAGCCAGCTCGGCCGCCTCGTCCTGCTCGCCGTCCGCCCGCGCCTCCACGGGCACCACCGTGAAGTTGGTGGGCATGGTCCTGCCGGCGCCGCGCGCTCCAGGCCACAACGCGCTCTCCAGCCGCGCGCCGCTCCGCCCGCGCCCGCCGACGCGCGCCCGGCCTAGGGGCGCAGGGGCGGGGTGCGCGGGGTCCGCCCCCCGGCCCGCCCCGGCCCCGTCCTCGCCCCGCCCCGCCCCGCCACGTGATCTCACCTGCGGTCCCGAGGCCCAGGAAAAGTTTGCGAGGGGCGGAGCGGGGTGCCTTCCGCCGAGGTCGCTCCCCTGGCCGGCGCCAAGTCTGCCGGCGCCCCCTGCTCGCCCCGTGTCGCCTTCCCCCGGTGGGTGACTGTGCTTTTGCACGGCCTCTCTCCAACCGCCGCAGCGCGGGCTCCTGCCTGCAGC
>PVJC01033474.1:0-19350 GCA_004026665.1 Murina feae | reverse complement strand
CAGGTTGGCTAGTAATTTGACCAAGACTAAATTTTTTTTGGTGTGTGTAATTTTTTTCATTTAGCAATTTTCACAAAAATAAAATACTTAGACAAATTTATAAATATGCCTTAGAAAACTGTACTCAGTTCAACATGCACTGAAATGCTTTCATCATGAATTCAATTATATTTTACAAAACAAAATTCGTATAGAAGTTCATAATAACTAAGTGGCAAATTATACTCTAGGATGTACTGTGGTGATTTTGGGACTTCCTTTTTTTTCTCTATCCTATTCTAATTTTCTATAGGCAACATTCTCTAGTTATTCTTATAATATACCTATATAAACATTTAATTTATTCTGTAGTATGAAATACACTATTTAGATATAAGTTCTCCAATGGTAACTTGCTTCATGCATTCTTTAAAAAGAAAGTATAAACAACGAATTGAACATTCTGATCATGTGTTCATACTGTCATTTATATTTTAATAGCCTGCAACAAATTCATGAATGGGAACTTTAATAATTGACTTACAGTATTTGTAATGAGAGGAATATTTTTTCAAATGTGAGACTATAATTTCCCTTCTGAAGTTAAGCATGTAGAACAAATAGTCTGATAAGATTAATAATTAGAAGAATTAAGCAAAAGAGAGCATTAATTTATACTAATGCATTTTATGACATCTATAGTATACTTATTAAAGTGACTCAGATGAACTTAAAATTAAGGAATATTTCATGAGAGTGAATTCTGGTTGGGAAACCATATAGTTCTATCATATTTTAGAAGCAGATTACCACCAACCACCTTTTATATTATAATCCAAGAAGAATCTTTTTCTATTTAATTTAGAATGCTTCTAGTATTTATATTTTCTACCAAGAATTTAATTTTAACATATATTTGCAACAGCCTTCTTCAAAAAAGGCCAGCCTCGACAGCGTGCCTCAGTGTTTGAGCGTCAACCTATGAATCAGGAGGTTGCAATTCAATTCCAGGTGAGGGCATATTGCAGGCCCCATCCCCAGTGAGGGGTGTGTAAGAGGTAGCTGTCCATCAATGATTCTCTCTCATCATTGATGTTTCTGTCTCTCTCTCCCTCTCCCCTTCTCTCTGAAATAAATAAAGAATATTTATTTTTATAAAGACCACAGCAGGATAAAGGTGAGACAGTATGTATTGAGGTATTCAAGTAAGAAAATAATTTTTTACCCTTCCCATATCTATATCATTCGGATATTACAAATACCTAATGGGAAATTAAATTTAAGTAGGGGAAGCTTAATAAATCTGTATTTAAACTGATAACATGGCCTGAATCCATTATGTTCTTGAATTTATTTATTTTTAAATTACATGTTTATTGATGAAAGTATTGCCCATGTCCCCCTTTTCCCCTCACTAATCCCTTCTTGACCATACTCATTAATCCCCTCTCCCCCACAGATCTTCACACTTTATTGTCTGTATCCATGCATTATGCATAATCCTACAAGTTCTTTGGTTGATCTCTTCCCACCCACCCACCCACCTCCACCTTTCCTGAGATTCTACAGTCTGTTTTGAATCCTACATAATAAAAGGGTAATATGCAAATTGGCCCTAACAGCAGAACAACTGGGAATGACTGGTCACTATGACACACATTGACCACCAGGGGGCAGATGCTCAATGCAGGAGCTGCCCCCTGGTGGTCAGTGTGCTCCCACAGAGGGAGCTCTGCTCAGCCACAAGCCAGGCTGCCAGCTGCCAGCACAGCAGTGGTGGCAGGAGCCTCTCCCACCTCCTCAGCAGAGCTAAGGATGTCCAACTGCAGCTTAGGCTTGCTTCCCACTGACAAGTGGACATCCCCTGAGGGCCCCCAGGCTGCCAGAGGGATGTCTGGCTTCCAGCTTAGGCCCAATTCCCTGAGGAGTAGGTCTAAGACACCAGGTGGACATCTCCCCAGGGGTCCTAGGTTGCTAGAGGGCACAGGCTGGGCTGAGGGGCCCCCCTGCCCCCTGAGTGCACAAATTTTTGTGCACCAGGCCCCTATTTTTTTAATAGTTGTTATTAAAAGACAAAGACCAACCAGGTAGAATTCACAAAGTTGCCCAAGGAAGAAACACCCTCACCTGTGGGTTAGCCAGAAATAAAATGAACTATGAGTAGAAATATTTGCAGTGAAAGTTCATCAGTGACAGTGCACTTGACTGATTTCTGAACAATATGCACTTTAGCTGCACGATACCTTGCTGTGTCTATCTTTTCATTAGTTTGTGCATCCAGAAAACATAGCTGTATGAGGATCTTGGCAAGCTATATCTGCAACCCTCACCTAAAATTGAACTTCATCTGGGAAACCTGCCACAATTGATCAGAAAAGAGGTTCAAATGCTTTCATATTCATACAGCAATAAAGTTTCTAGCCCATCTTCCTAAATGAACCATGAACCATTAAAAATAAACTATACTTCAAACCATCTTCCCCAGTGATCGATTTTTTTTAGATTAAAAGCTTGAAAATGGCAGAAAATGCACTAAATTCGTAAAATATAAAAATGTCAAGAAATACGAATGATACATTAGTAAACTGATCGTTTGCCAACATTTCTAACCCTTACTTAGCAGTATTTGCATAATATTTTCAATTCTATCATAAGTTTAATTGTCATAAATTAAAAACGATAGAAGTCATTGTAATTAAATTTAATTTGTCATGTTGTCCTTTTTAACCTTAAGAGAGTTGTCCAATTCAATTTTCCTCTACCTTGGCTCCACTTTAACCTACAGAGGACCAAAGTAACAAGAGCTCTAACAGCAGAGGTAATTGGTTTTAAAAAGGTCTGGGGAAGGCGCAGATGATTTCAGACAGTTTCTCCCACTTTGATTCCTGTTTTCTAAGTGGCCTCCCCTTCTATTTCTTTATCTTGAGTCAACAGGCTATAAGTCTACTTCGAAGGAACACATCATTTCCTTGGTTGACAAACTAAAAATAGTTTGTTTAAAGAATGCAGAGGGAACAGGATTTTCATATTGCCTCCCTTGATGTTTCTTTTCTTCAGGCTGTTAGCATCAAAGTCAAACCCATTCTAGTCAGCAAGTTCCTGACACCTTGATTGGCTGAACACAATGGAAACTTGTTGAGGAGCAAATTTAACTGTTGCATTTCTATTTCCACCCATGACCAGGTGACTTAGCGGATCCAAGGACATATATAAAAGAACTTCCTAGGAGTGTTCTGGGGACAAGTGCCTCTTTGTTAAACACTGAGAAAGGCAATGTTTTGGGCAAGGGAAATTGAAGAGCAGTCCTGTGCTATAAATGAAGCGGTGTTCTGTCAGACAACGAAATATATCTCAAGAGGAAAGAGAGAAGGGATGTGGCAAATAAAAACTATTTGGGATACATGACGTTTGCGTAGAGAAAGATCATTCAGTGGTAAGATATTTGAATTTGCACAAAAATCATTAGCAATTTCCAGCCCATAATGACCTTTTTTTAATGGTATTGATATATGCAGCATGTTCTGCCTAATCTCACATATCATTTTACATTATGTTATCCATTTTACATTTTATGTTATCCATTTCCTGTGTTCAAGATGAACAGGTAGAAAGCTCACTGTCTACTGAGGTCAATACAAAACATTTAGTGTTCAAGTGTGGAATTGAAAATGGAGAGTGATTGTTAAAAACAGGAGAAATAAATATAACTTCTATAGAGTTAATAGGAAAATTTAGTGATTTGCTTAAATTTTGCAAATGTTGCCTATTTTGTGAGCATTGAAATGTTATAGGGAAAACTGGGATTCAGTGGGAAACTATGCATTTTCTAGAGTACACTTTGCAGTTATCTGATTCTGATCCCGTGGGAGTTATTTTACAACCATGTAAAATAATTCTTATCTATAGACAACAAATATGTTCTGTCATACAGAGGTTCAGATGACTTTGCTCCTTCTCCATGGAGAAAGCTAGTTTCTGTGTATTTGTACATTTATTTCACCAGTGCTTTTTTGGCTTCTTCTGGGTGCCAGCTGTGGAAGAGGGGGAGCCAGCGATGGGGACCCCCGTAGGTGGCGGCCAGCTGAGGTGGCGGCCAGCTGAGGTGGCAGCTGCGGACCAGGGGAGGAGGGGGAGTGGAGAGCCAGAGCCATCGGGGATCCCCCCCAGCCACCGCCCCGGCTGGGCCTGGGCCGGGGTGGTGGCTGGGGACATGGGAAAGAGGGGGTGTGAGCCATCGGGGACCCCATAGGCAGTACCTGGCAGGGCCTGCTTGCCCATCCCTGTGGTGTGGAACAGACAGGCCTGGAAGAGAGCAGAGAACCATGTGCAGTGGGCCCAAGCCATCAGTAGCACATCTCCTGAGGGCTCCCGAATTGGATAGGGTGCAGATGCAGCTGAGGGACCTCCCTGCCTGCCCTCCCCCTTCCCCACCTACCTGTGCACGGATTTCGTGCACTGGGCCCCTAGTTGTCCTTATAAGCCAACATTAGTGATTCTAAGTATTGGGACACAGTCATGATTAATTAATAAAGGGGAAAAAAAGAAAAAACTGAAGGAGGTCAAAGCGTAGTGGGAGAATCAAGTAAACAAATAGTTCCAGTGCAATGTGTTAAGAAATTACATTTGAGGTAAGTGCAAGTTCTTATAGAAATGTGGATCCTATAGCAATGGACTCTGCCCAGGGTCAAGAGAAAATGGATGGTGGGGGACAGGGCAGCATTTGAGATTTAAATTAGAAAAGGAGTTAGCCAATCACATTATTGTCTCTAGCTACTCCTGATGAATAACTGTAATCAGACATTGTAATATTAAACACAGATCGGGCAAAAGCAATGAGCGATTCAGCACTCTTTTACTGAATCAGAATTAAAATGAGCTTGAACACAAGGTCACATTTATAATACTATGAAGTCAGCAAAGATACAAAGTGTAATGTTCTTTATTTAACCTGTGTCGATTTAGATATGGCTAGAGTTAATGATAACCATGGAAAATAAAAGAGATAATTTAAAAATAAGTTCAAGAAAGCTTATAAAACAATAAGTTTATGTAAAAATGTAAAGCCAACTTTTTTAATGTAACCACATAAGATGGAAATTGCACAAGAAGTAAAAGTAATAATACAAACTTGTAGCACCGTGTTTCTGCTCAGTGTCTTATATACCCATTCTATCATTACATGATAGAAGACCCTGTATATTTATTAATGATAAGGAATAGTTTTTCGGTTGGTGTGGTTCAGTGTTGAGTGTAGACCTATGAAACAGGAGGTCATGGTTCCATTCCTAGTCAGAGCACATGTGGGGGTGTGCAAGAGGCAGCTGATCAATGATTCTCTTGTCATTGATGTTTCTCTCTCTCTCTCCCTCTCCCTTCCTCTCTGAAATCAACAGATATGTATTTTTTACTAAAAAAAAAGGAATATTCACATTGTTTCACAGTTAAGAACTCTTAAAAATAGAGATATTTTTATATTAAGATCTGTGATAATAATGATAAATGCTTTCATGTGTAGAGAAGTAATAGATTCAAAAATAATTTCTGTATACAGTGTTTCCTTTAAGTCCCTAGCCACTATTGAAAAGGAAGTTTTATTTTTCAAATTTTACAGACCGACAGCTGAGTCTTAGAGAAAGATATTTTCTTATGCCAAGTTAAACAGGTAATATATGGCATCCTGCTTTCCTGGTTCTGCATTCTTTATTTTTTATACTACATATGTTGTTTCTCTGAAAAGAAGGAAAAAGCAACCTTATGCTTCAAAGATGCTAGAGTCACAGAGTTCAGACTGAGGATCCATTAGGGCTAGGGATAGAATTTGAGATTAGAATCATGTGGTGGAGCTTTGTCTCTAATCTCAACATTTTTAAATGTCAAAAGAATAGGTGGGAAGGAGATGGCAGAGGGGGCCATTGGACCTGCCTTCCCTTCTATCCCACCCTCATGCTATGGTACATGTAGATAATAAAAAATCGCATGTTATGCGTGGCCTGCATGGTTCAGTGGGTGTTCATTGACTTATGAACTAGAGGATCACAGTTCGATTCCCAGTCAGGCCACATGCAGGGGTTTCAGGCTTGATCCGCAGTGTGGGTGTGCAGGAGGCAGTTGATCAATGATTCTCTCTAGCTCCCTCTCTCCTTCTCCCTTCCTCTCCAAAACCAATAAAAATATATTTAAAACAGAATCGCATATCACAATAGTTTTTCTGACCACTGTTATGCTTCATTTGCCATTTGCCTTCTGAAAGAAATGCACTTCCATTTTCAAAAATTGACATAGTTTGATTTGTATTACAGGAAACGGGTAAAGATAAAGGAAAGGTCTGATCATCTCCACAAAACCACGTCCATTTCAATAATGTTAACGTTAAACAAAGAAATCTATGTAGCCTAGGCTAGCTAGACCCTTCTTGCTTAATTTTATTACAGGGACGCGGAATTCCAATTTGATCTCAATTTCAGTGTGGGCCATTGTCATGATATGCTGCGTGCCCAGGGTGCTGCCTAATTTATCAAACATTGTGAAGCCACTCCTTAAGGTTTGCCAGGTTGTGCCCTTCAGGAGTTGCCCAGCCAACTAATGAGGGTGCTCAATTATAGCCCACATTCCACCCATACTCCCTTCCTCCAGGGGAACGCCTGGAATTGGGCTGCAATTACCTAGAGGGGATGTCTTTTTTTATTCACATCAAGGCACTGCAGGTGCTAGCTGAGATTGTGATGAAAGGAATGGAAACAGCAGGGAGGACACTGGAAAAGATGGTCAGTAGGTAAGGGGCACTTTTAGAAATCCCCACTTCTGGTTTCTATATCACTTCTGCTGCTCAGCAGCCTGGAATCCTCATCACTCAACTCCATGCTAGTCCCCTCTCCCTCTTCCAACAACACTCTTCTTCAAAGGATAACTCAAATAGCATGAGCTTCATTGGGAGAGCATTACTTGGCTAACAGAGGGTGGAAAAATGAGTTTGCTAGTTAGCAGGTATCTTTGACTCTTTTGTTTTAGAGTCGGCCCAAATGGCCTTTCTATCTTTTGGTTTTTGCCTATTTCGCTTACAGATGGTTTTGTTCTTCCCTGCAGCCAACAGGATCCAAGGGCTGCTTCCTTAGATGAGTAGTCCAAGGTAGGTGACCTGCGACAGCTCTGCTGGGGAAAAGTTGGGTATATGCTCTCTCTTGCTTGTTAATTTTTCTAGATTTGCTTCTTATCACTCCTGCATAAGGCCTTACCTAGCATCAGAGCATGGAGTTTACACTTAGAAGCATCAAAGGAGTTATTCCGGGCTTAATGAAGGAGGCACCGCAAGGCTGGTTTGGGCAATAACTCTGTCTGATTAACACTGACCCAGAGAAGGTCATTGTTAATAAATGAACACTGAGCTTCTACAATATCAAGGCATATTTCTGTGTCTGGCTCTAAATATAGAAAAACACACTCCACAGGTCTTTTCTCAGCTGCTTGATAAGTTAGTTTGATGTTAAAATGATCAAGGGATAAGTTACTGAAAACATAATTCACTGGCTGTTACCTGGATAGCCTCACAGAATACAGAATTAATATTCCCTTGTATTCTCCAAGTTCCCTGGTGTGTTTCAGGGGCTACTTCTTCTTAAGTCAAAACTGGAATCAGAAAATGATAGAACCACAGTACATTGGAAATGCAAGCAATTTCAGGAAGTATCTTGCCCAAACCCTCACATGACAAAAAGATGTGGAGAGGCAGGCAGCTCCCCAACCTCTCCTGCTATCCTTTTAGGGTGTCCAGGTCGAGAGGCATCATCTATTTAAAGAAAATAACTTCCTTGACCAAGTCTAGCTACCCATGTTCATTAGCAGCTTTGAAACTCAACAGAAGCCTTTTGAATACAAAATTGGTATATACATCTCATAGCTAGTCATTATATAGTGTAGCAGGTAATTTAGAAAAACTTAACACTACCTTATGGACGTCAAGCTACCATAAGGAAGACACAGGGCTCAGGAATTTAGGACCTGTATGTCAGTATAAGGATTAATAGAGTGATTTCTACCTGCCAGATATAGTATAGGAAACACACTAGGACAAGAGAAAAAAACCCAGTGGATGTTTCTGGATTATATATAAAACTTTTCTAAAATATATTTTATTGATTTTTTTTTTTACAGAGAGGAAGGGAGAAGGATAGAGAGCAAGAAACATCGATGAGAGAGAAACATCGACCAGCTGCCTCCTGCACACTCTCCACTGGGGATGTGCCCGCAACCAAGGTACATGCCCTTGACCGGAATTGAACTGAGGGCCTTTCAGTCCACAGGCTGACGCTCTATCCACTGAGCCAAACCGGTCAGGGCTATATAAAACGTTTTTAAGCTGTGAGGGGACCAGCTAAAGATACAATTTCAATGGCTGTGATGGTCTCATATGGAGAAATGTCATAGAGCAAATTAGTGACAGAATCAACTACATTGAGTACACATTCTACAATGCACAACAGAGAGCCACTGAAGGTTTAGCAGTTATACTTATTTTGCCAACAATATTGGTCATAGAAAATCAAGTCAAAACATTGTAATAAGCTAGTTCCCAATATTGAAATAGACTTTTAAGCCCCAGAGAATTGTTAAAGAGAAGTGAAAAACAAAACCCAAACAAAAAATCCTTAGCCAGCTTAGCCTATCACCCATTCATGCTTCTGTATCAGATCTGGGTCATAAATTTCATTACATTTCAGTTTTCTCTATCATATCATTCCATTTCAAAAAGAAAGTCAGATCTTATCTAAGCACACAAACCTGGAAGCAGGCAGAATCCTTAAAATAAAAATGCCCATATTTAGAGAAATGAAGTTTTTCTAATAAAAAAAAGAGATTGCAGAGTCAGAAAATAATATCGTATACATGCGTGGCTTTTGGCACAGTACTTTACCTGTAGTATTACTATGGCCCAGCATTAAAAATAATGTATATTAAATGAGCTTACAAACAAGTAATAATAACCATTCCTTCTCACCATGAAAGAAGAAAGTGATAAAAGACTGTCATTTTACACATTAAAATATTTACTAACTCCCTCCCTCAGAGATCAGGATGACAAGCAACTGGAACAAGTCGTTATAGAATGCTAATGTTCCACTCCAGATAACATTCATTTGGCTTATTTTCTGTACAAAACACTCTGCTAGGAACCATGGATGATCCAAAGTTAGAAAAACATGTATCCATCTTTTAAGAGTGTATAGTATACTGGGAAAGACGTGTGTGTGTGTGTGTGTGTGTGTGTGTGTGTGTGTGTGTGTGTGTTATTCAATCATATACCCAAGGCACAAGGTAAGCCTTGTGAGTAGAAATGCTGCAGCTAATGATTTATTCTTTGCTGAATTCTTGATGAGAAGCCTCTACAAATCTCTGGAATTCTCTCTTTGTGCTTTCTTTACTCTCTAGTACTTTGTTCTTTAAAAGCGAGCCACTAAGGAATCAGGAAGACAGCAGGGATCTGTCTGGGTTCCCCCTCTGTAAGTGTGCCCTAGATACTCATTCAAGGCAGTAGGCTGGAGGAGTTATAGGGTTCACCCTGTTTTCTGTCTTTCAGGGATCACTGTCCTGCACTGCTTGATGTCCATGTCTTGAAACCATTGTTTTATATATTTTGTACAGGTCTTTGTTATGTGTGTGAGGGGATGAAACTTATCTCTGTAACTCCATTTTGATGAAAAGTGGAAGTCTTCACTGATTCTTACTTTTAGAATAATTTGCCAGCGGAGATGCCGAGGCATTAGCAATATTAAATCACTTTCTGAATTTTACACAGAAGATGGACGTATGAAAATGAATGAAGTGGGTTCAGCTACCTGTGTCAGCAAAAGCCAAACTCATGAGATAGGTTCTGGTGCAAAAGGAAAGTGGTTTATTCAGGTGCCAACCTGGTGGAGTGGTGGTGGACTCCCATCTCAAAGATCATCTCGCTTTCCTGCTTAAACTCATGGATTTATCAGGATAGGGAGGAAAGCACTTTTTCCTCCCCTATACAATTAGCTTGCCATCTTTTCTCATGCTTGGGATGCTTGGGTCCTGTCCATTCATCTTTTTAGCCTTGCTGTACTGAGTATAAGAACCTCACCCTGAGCTATCTCAGGCAATGAGTAAGGCTCCAGGTACTCACTGACTGTCTGCAGTATCAAAGTCACTGGGGAAGTGGAGGGCTATAGGATCCACTCTCAGGAAGCCTGGAGATGCCACAGCCCTCAGCCCATACCCTGAAGCTGGACTGAGCACTCAACCATCCAGTGAGCTGGTTGGAATCTGCAGGGATCCCCTGATTCTGGTGCATCTACATTTGTGCAGGCTTCCAAAATTTATGAAGTATATGCCCTTTGATTCTGAGTTTGCAGCCCACCTCTCTGATTGAATGTCTATAGTACATTGATATTTACACTTAAGTCTTTAGGCAAGTAAGGTCAAGGAGCCCCTATATTGAAGTGAATGACTATACGATTTATTCCAAGTTTCAGGGAAATCATTCTCCCCTTGATATTCATCATATTTGTTTGTTCTTTCTTGGCCTTCCCCACCATCAGTGTGCGTGGGTACAAACAATGTGTTTTACTTGCTTTCTTCCAAGGAGTCTGGAAGGTGCCTCATAATCAGCCCCCAATAAAAGCATGGATGCAGAGTCTCTAATGAGCTTTGTTCCTAGACAATATTTCGTACTTGTCATTGTTACAGAGGAGCAAAGAAATGCCAAGCACAAGCACGCTTCCTAGAGAAAGAGAGGAACCCATTTATTAACAATAGTGACTAGTGGACTCCGGGAGTAATTTCAAAATCAGAGTGAAGTAACATACAGAGGATTCACTTTTTATAATCTCCTGGGGTCTTTGTCTTGCAGATATGATTTCACCCCCTTGCAGGCTTATAGGAAGGCCCCCAGGTGTTAAGCTTCCCAGGTCATATCAGATGATCTGTCCTGGGGCCAGTGATAATGACCTTCCCCCTCTCCCCCACCCAGTGCACTGTTCAGTTTTTATGGCCTGACATGCCTTGCAAGACCAGTTTCCTCCTTAGTCACAAGTCATCTGCTTGAAGAATTAAGCATGTCCTATGTGACTCTACTGGGAAAGGACTGTTAGAAGCCTGACCTGGTTTCCTTGGACTTTGCTTTACGTGATTTTTCCCTTTTGTGATTTTACGTTGCATAATGTTGCTTACTAAATTACAGCTGGGAGTAAAACTAAGTCCTCCAGGTGAAACTGCAGGTGGTTTTGGCATTCCTGACACAGGGTGAAATTATCTTTGTTTGGTGTTATTATGTAGAGACAAGCACCCTCCCATGAGAATTTTAATTGGTTCATTATTTCTAGAAAGTAATTTGGAAATGTGTATCAAAATGTACTAAATGTATGCCCTTTGATTTTTGTCTTTGCATTACTTGAAAAATGTTGTAAGTAAAACGTACATGAAATGCACACACACAACTATATAACTTTTCAGTATTATTTATAAGTGTGAAAAGCTGGTGATTATTCATGAAACAGGACAAGTTAAATAAATTATGGCATATGCATGTATCAGCTATGCCTGGTTTGATTTGTGAGGAATCAACTCTAATTTGCTGCTGCTGTTTCTGGTGTCTTGTTAAAATGTTTAATTATGTATACTATACTATTATATATTCTATACCATATTGCAATAAAAAATTTAGATAGGTAAACACTTCCTCAACTGCTTACAAATTTGTGATTTAGAACAAATGTGTAATCTGCCACCAGATAGTTGAGGCAACCAAAAAAGAAATCATATTATCAAGGAGAAGAACTTTTGATAATTTTCTAAATATTTAAAATGGTCTGATATTTATGCTAAAAAAAAGGGGGGGGGGACTGGGCACCTATTGTCATAGGGAAACAGTTTATTATGAATTCCTTTCTTTTTTCTTGACAAATGTCCTCCAAACCTCTCCTCAAAACTAGGTAAATTTTTAAAGAAAATAAGGAATTTAGGCCCTACCTCCTTGGTTTTGAGCTTCAGTGTTCTACAATCTCAACCTATAAAGATTATCCAGACCAAGTCCTACTAGTGGGAAAGAGCTCTGAAAAGACTAATTACAATGACAGTCCTATTAGACATAGCCCTCCTTGCTCCCGTTAGTAGTGGGGTCACAATGTATTTTCAGTAAGTTTGATCTGTGCAATCTATGTCATAAATTTATAATTTTACTATTTGGCACTCAGAGTAAATCTTCAATATATTTAAATATATGTTATCTGTGTCCTTGCATGTTTTCTAACATCCTTTGTCACCTTTGTATAGGACAAGGCTTATTTGGGTAAAATGCTTTACTTGAAAAGCCAAAGGTTTTGTTCCATTATCTTTTTTATTCTTGCTGATGGAGACAGAAAAACTAAAGCCAACATAATTTTAGGTCCATCATAAGAAAATCCGCCTATCTTCTTCCCCACATCCACCCCATAGGAATCTCTGTAGGCATATTTCATTATATTTGCAACTCAAAAATTAATTCCAGGATCTATACAAAAGAAAGTCATATCTGTCAATTTTATGTAAAGCATAGTTAACTCTTTTAGTATTAATATGCAGGTATTTTGCAGTTAAAATATATCTGTTATTATATTTTAAATACTGGCCTTATTTCTTTATTATGGTGCTTACTTTGGTTATGTTGATGATCTACACCAGCAATTTAAACCAGTGTGCTATGAGAATTTTTATTTATTTATTTATTTATTTATTTATTTATTTATTTATTTACTTATTTATTTAAAATACATGTTTATTGATTTCAGGGAGGAAGGGAGAGGTAGAGAGAGATATTTAATAAAGAAGAAATATGCTAATTGATCCTCATGCCATCATAAAGATGATGACACCCACAGCCAATAAGGAGGGAATATGCTAATTGACTGCCCCCCCCTCAAAGATGGTGGCACTCATAGCTACAAGATGGCAGCACCCAGTCTCCTCAGCCCCACCAGGGCAGCAGGTGCATTGCAAGGCTGGGCCCACCCCCAGCTGGGGCTGGCACCTCCATGCCCCTGCCTCTAGAGTCCCCCAGTCCCCTTAGGCCCCCAGCCACCCAGGGCCAGCCCAAGGCACAGGCAAGCCTTGGATGACTGAGGCTTGCACTGCTGGCAGTGGCAGCAGCAGAGGCTTGAGGGGGTGTTGCCTTCCCCTGATCACCAGGTTGCCTCCCTCACCCTAGAGCTCTTAAACTGTGACAGGGGACAGGCCAGGCTCAAGAACCCTCACTCCAGTGCATGAATTTTCATGCACCAGGCCTCTAGTCAATGATAAGAGAGAATCACTGATTGGCTGCCTCCTGCATGCGCCCTACTGGGGAATGAGTCAGCAACCTGGGCATGTGCCCTTGACCAGAATCAAATCTGGGACCCTTCAGTCAGAAGGCCAATGCTCTGTCCACTGAGCCAAATCAGCTAGGGCAATTTTTAAAACATCCAGTACCTGAGTATTTAGAGGTCAGGGATACTGACCTCTTTTCTCTTAAATTGTAAAATAAAAAAATGACAAAAACCAACACAACAATAGCCATTCAGTATGAATGAGTCAAAACTATACCTTTTTTTGTGTGTATAAGATCAGTAAATACATATTTTTGGTGTGCCATATAATTTTAGTAATTAGTTTGTGTGTGCCATAGGATGAAAAAGGTTCAATATCACTGACCTACATGGATATATCCATTTCTCTCTATATAAATTGTGTTCATGTATTTGTGGTTCACAACCTACAACACTCAGTTGTATCTCTATAGTATAAATTTTATATTTCCTGCAAATGAATTAATTGCAGGAGAAGAGAAAGCTGGTTATAAAAAATGTCAAAATTCATATTAGCTATTTCTGTGCCTGTAGCATATTTTGCTACATTTTAAATTCTGCTAATTTCCAGAGGGGATGGGGGAAATGACACAAACCAAAAATGATTCATCAGTCTGTTTCTAAGTATAGTATCAATAAAAACTATTTTAAAATATTAGAATAAATTCAATAAGAAATATTATCTAAGTCTATTTAAAAAAACAGAAAAATGCAATTTCAACTCAGACATAAAATAAGACTTGCATAAAATGGACATTTCTGAATAAGAATAACCATTTTAATATTTCCATGATCCCCATTAATGAATAGATTAGCCCACTTATTTAATACAGTTTATGAAAAATACTACAAGCACCTTTTTATAGAATTTGATAAATTATTGTCAAGATTTTCTTGAAAAATATATGAATCATGGTTGACCATAGAGTGAACTCTCAATAAATAGTTATGGAATGAATAAGAATGGTAATGGAATATAATGAACAACATAAACTGATGAACAAAAACAGATCCAGAGACAGAGAAGCATCCATCAGACCATCAAACCTCAGAGGGAAGGTAGGGGAGGGTGGGGGATAAGGGAGAAAGATCAACCAAAGAACTTGTATGCATGCATATAAGCCTAACCAATGAACACAAACACCAGGGGGGTGAGGGCATAAGTGGGAGGAGTGGGGGAGGGCAATGGGGGTGATAAGGACACATATGTAATACCTTAATCAATAAAGAAAAAAATAAAAATAAATAAAGTAAGTATTCTCTATTTTTTTAAAAAAAGAATGGTAATGAAAATTTAGCAAAACAAGTCTAAATTGGGTCTTAGATTATTGGAAAATTAATTATTAATAATGCTTCAGTGTTAGTTTTCTGTAGCTTTTGCAGCAAATTATCGCATATGTGGCTTAAAACAACAGAAATATATTTTTCATAGTTCAGGAGGCCAGAAATTCAAAATCAGTATTACTGGGCCTAAATCAAGGTGTCACAGGACACTCTAGGGGAGAATCTTGTCTTTGTTTCCTCCAGCTCTTGGTGGTTGCCAGCACTTCTCAATCATCCAATCTTCACATCACTCCAATCTTCTAGTCTAGCATCTTCAAACCTCTCTGCTCTGCCTCCACATAATCTTGTGTGTGTCTAATCTTTCTCTGCCTCTCTCATAGGGACATGTGATTGCTTTGAGGGCTCACCCAGAAAATCCAGGATAATTTATTTATTTAAAAACCCTTAATCCCACATACGAGTCTACTTTTGCATTTAAGATGACATTTACAGGTGCCAAGGACGGGACACCATGCCTTTGTGGGCATTATTCAGCTTATTACAGCTACAGTAAACAAAGCTGAGATGCTGGAGGTACAGGACAAGGTGGCTTATGAAGCAGGATACCAAGTCTTAAAACATGTTTCACCAGATCTAAGACCCTAGCAGTCAGTAAAGCTGACATTTCAAATGAGTAGAAAAAGGCACGAATCAACAAATCATTTGGATGAGCACCTAAAGAAAAAAACAAACCGAAACGTAGAAACTACCTTAAATTATAAAAGAAAACAACTTCACTTGAAACATTTTAATGCAGATGTGTATGTAAGAACATAAAAGCTTGTTGAAAGATAACGGATTTGAGCTTTTGTATAAGCTTGGCATAAATAGAAATGGATAGTGATAAATACTGTAACAATTCAAAGAAAAGGAATAACGTATCAACCTATTAACATATGCAAATTATTGTGATATATAAGATATTGCTATCTTTAAGATGCAATGGTTTTTAGGAAAGATAGACATTTCAATATGAAAATGAGCAAAGAACCTGAAAATGCATTTTATAAGTTGACATGCAAATGGCTTATGAATATGACAATATACAAATTCACTGGTAAACACACAAATGAAAATTTAGGAATATAATGAGGCTTCAAAAATTATCAATAAAGAAAAAATTTTAAATGTATTAAAAATGCACAATAGATGAAGTATGGACAAATAGACTGCTGCTATATTTGTGGGAGTGGAGTGTGCAAACCTTCTTGCAATGTGGCACTAAAAATTCCTTCTATTAAGGCATTCAGCAATTCTATTTCAAAGGATTGATTCAAAGAAAGTAATCAACACTTCTTGGCTTTAGAAATGCTCACTGAAATATTATATATTATAATGAACAGCAAATTTTCAGCTATAAGGACAAGGTAAATGAATTGTTATATATCCACCTTATTTAACACTGCAAATATTACACGTTTTAGAGTTGAAAATAGATAGTTATGGGTAAATATGTTTCCAGCATATACATAATAATTTTTTATATAGGCCTATATATATGTATGGAAAACTAAAAAATAAAATATTGATCATGGTGGATTTCTTCTGTGTGTCATAATCTTTCTTTTCCATATATTTTCATTTTCATAGCTTTTTACTTATCTTTTTATTTCCTCCAATCTTTACTATTCTCAGTTATCTATAAAGATCATTTACTGCTTTTTCACAGTGTGCTATTTTCTGATTACATAAATAATATATGTACATTGTTTTTTAAAAAGACACACACATAAACTCATAAAATTTAATCACCCTGAAATAAATGAACACTATTTTGGTGTGGAGGGTTCCTTTTCTTTATCTCTTGATGCCTACATACAATTTATGCTATTTAAAATGTTTTTTAAATTATATATATATATATATATATATATATATATATATTGATTTGTTGTTTCATTTATTTATGCATTCATTGATTTTTTTCTTTTTCTTTTTTAAATTTCTTTATTAAGTTATTACATACATGTCCTTATCCCCACATTACCCCCCAAATCTGTGTCCATTGGTTAGACCTATATGCTTGCATATAAGTGCTTTGGTTGGTCTCTCCCCCTTACCCCTACCCTCTCCTAACTTCCATCTGAGGTTTGACAGTCAGATCAATGCTTCTCTGTCTCTGGATTTGTTTTTGTTCATCAGTTTATGTTGTTCATTATATTCCACAGATGAGTGAAATCACGTGATATTTACCTTTCTCTGATTGGCTTACTTCACTTAGCATAATGCTCTCCAGTTCCATCCATGCTGTTGCAAATGGTAAGAACTCCTTCTTTTTTACCGCAGTGTAGTATTCCATTGTGTAGATATACCACAGTTTTTTAATCCATTCATCTGCTGATGGGCACTTAGGCTGTTTCCAGATCTTAGCTATGGTGAATTGTGCTGCTATGAACATAGGGGTGCATATGTCCTTTCTGATTGGTGTTTCTAGTTTCTTGGGATATATTCCTAGAAGTGGGATCACAGGGTCAAATGGGACTTTTAGGTTTTTGAGGAAACTCCATACTGTTCTCCACAGTGGCTGCACCAGTCTGCATTCCAACCAGCAGTGCAGAAGGGTTCCTTTATTGCCACATTCCCTCCAGCACTTGCCTTTTGTTGATTTGTTGATGATAGCCATTCTGACAGGTGTGAGATGGTACTGTGTATTGTCATTTTGATTTGCATCTCTTGGATGGTTAGTGACTTTGAGCGTGTTTTCATATGTCTCTTGGCCTTCCTTCTGTCTTCTTTCAACAAGTACCTATTTAGGTCCATTGCCCATTTTTTGATTGGGTTGTTTATCTTCCTTTTGTTAAGTTGTTTAAGTTCCCTGTAAATGTTGGAGATTAAACCCCTATTGATGATAATATTTGCAAATATGTTCTCCCATGCAGTGGACTTTCTTGTTTTTTTGTTGATCATTTCCTTTGCTGTGCAAAAGCTTTTTCTTTTGATGTAGTCCCATTTGTTTATTTTCTCTTTAGTTTCCAATGCCCTAGGAGCAGTGTCAGTGAATAAATTGCTTTGGCCCTGATTGGTATGGCTCGGTGGATAGAGCATCGGCCTGCAGACTCAAGGGTCCCAGATTTGATTCTGGTCAAGGGCATGTATCTTGGTTGCGGGCACATCCTCAGTAGTGGGTGTGCAGGAGGCAGCGGATCGATGTTTCTCTCTCATCGATGTTTCTAACTTTCTATCTCTCTCCCTTCCTCTCTGTAAAAAATCAATAAAATATATTTTTTTTAAAAATTGCTTTGGCATATGTCTGAGATTTTGCTGCCTTTGGATTCCTCTAGTATTTTTATGGTTTCCCATCTTATTTTTAAGTTGATTTTTTTCTTGTATATGCCCCAATTTGAGACCAAACCAAGAACCTTGGTATGTCAGCATGACTCTAACCAGCTGAGCTACTGGGCCAGGACCAATTTATGTTATTTTTAAAGTTGAAAATCACCATGAACATTATTGTGGCATGTGTTCTAATTTTACTGGAATGTAAAAACCAGTATTCTGAAGGCCACTACTCAGTTCCTACAATTGGTATGGAAGGGTTTTGGAACAGGCCACCGTGTTCCCTGTGATGTAGAAGAACATTGCATGGTCAGTGCACTTTCCTGCAACACACTGAGTCAGGAAATTAAAAAATGCTATGGATGACTGAGAATTTCCTGCTAGGATTCTTTTAATTTTAGTTCAACTTAGAAAAAGATGACAATCTTCTTATTTTAAAGAGATGTTTCCTCCATTCATTTTCCATTTTAGCAAAGACAGTAAAGATTTTAAATTATATAATATGTCTGCCTTCCAAGCCAGCTGTGTTTTGTGTTTGTCAGATGCTTCAAGTGATTTTCCAACAGCTGGGCTTTCTCAACCATATTTTACCCCAATTATCTTTCTCCATGATCTTCAAAACTATTTCAAATGATTTTTTCTCCTTACTCAATGCACATGTTTATAGTAAAAAAAAATTGGAAAATAGAAAATGAAATGATAAAGAAAAACAGAGTCAGCTATAATCACACCAACCAGCGATAAATAGCGTTTACATCGTTTTATCATTAGTCATTTTCTATGTACACACACATACAACCCTATTGTACATACTGTTTTGTACCATTTATACCTCATAATATAGCTTTAATAGCTTCCAATTTTAAGTATTTTTCTAACGTATGGACATCAATGTTTGCAATTTATTGCTACTATCTCATTATCATTGTCCCTCCCTGGATCCCCCTAACAGTTATGCCAACTCCATCACTCAATTGTTCAGGCCTAATACCATGTATTTTTCCATTATTTTTTCTTGCACAATCCATATCCAATCATCAAAAAATTCTCATAACATTACCTTCAGAAACAAACAAATAAACAAACATCATAATCTAAAGACTTCCCACCCTTCTACTCCGTAGACAGGCAATCATCATTACCTTTCTAGTCTCCAACAGAAGCCCCCCTTCTTCCACTTTGCCATCCCTACCTTTGATTAAATATGTCAGACCTGCCTGGGACAGTGTCGCTCAGTGTGTTGATCATCATCCCAAGCACTAAGAGGTCACGGGTTTGATTCCCTGTCAAGCACATGCCTGGGTTAGGGCCTTGATCCCCAGTAGGGGCCATGCAGGAGGCACTCAATCAATGTTTCTCTTTTTATCAGTGTTTCTATCTCCCTCTCCCTTGCTCTTTCTCTCTAAAATTAATAAAAATACATTTTAAAAATAAAAAA
>PVJC01033473.1:0-19349 GCA_004026665.1 Murina feae | reverse complement strand
CATTATAGACGCTGCGAGGTGAAGCAGAGGAGGCTTCCTTAGTTAGAAGGCCGCCTTAAAGGAACAGTGTATCAATTATAGAAGATAACCCCAGGCCTTCAAGGAACAGTATCAATTATAGGAGAAAAAACTCCAGAACCTGCGTCCAGCCAGCCTTGCTGGGACGTTGGGTCAATGGGAGCTGTGGGCAGCCTTAAAGGCCCTCACCCAGCCTGGTCAGGCACGCCAGCAGGTGGGCATCCCCCGAGGGGTCCCAGACTGCGAGAGGGCACAGGCCAGGCTGAGGGACCTCCCAGTGCACAGAGCGGCTGCAGGGCAGGACAGCGCAGGACCCAGGACCCATGAGTGGGAAACAGGCGGCAGGGTTGGAGGGCACCGGGAAGCGGGAAAGGAAGGCAGCAGGGGACGGGTGACTGGGAAAGAGTTGGCGGCCTGCTTGGCGGCTTCCCAGGTCCCTTTCGGGGATCAGGGAGCAGGAAAAGGCTGGCCTGACCACGAGGCGGGGTTTTCCCTGCTTTCTGGTGGCTGGAGGAAGATGGGCAGTAGGCAAGCTTGGGAGGCAGGCCGCACCCAGTCCTGGTCACAGCTCAAAAAAGAGAACAAAATGCAGGGGAGGGCAAGAGTCTGAGAGATCATCATAGAGGGGGTGCCTTCTCCAAGCCTCCACGGTGTGCCTGGGGCCAGGCCCCCGGCAGGTAGACACACACAGGAGGACTGCTCCGAGCCTCAGATGCAGCTGGGGGCAGGTCCCCAGTGGCGACACACACACATACACACACACACACACACAAAAGGCGCCTGGCAGACTGGGGCCATCATAGGACATCCACTGAGGGGTCCCAGACTGCGAGAGGGCACAGGCCGGGCTGAGGGACTCCCTCCACCCCGAGTGCACAAATTTTTGTGCACCGGGCCCCTAGTATCTATATAAAGCTTATACCTTGAATTATTAGAATTAGCTATTATCATTGGCCACTATTACTTAAAGCAAGAGAAGAGGTCTTTTCCCCATTGTCAAACTGACTAAAGAACACACATGGCAGAGAAGGCCATCAAACTGCCTTTGCATTGGAATATTTATTGTATTCATTTTAATACTTATGTGACTAACACATAGGGCAAAACAGCTAAAATAACTGAGGATGAGAGCTTGCCATAGACTGGGTCTACACAAAAGTGAACACTGTTGCTGACCACTTTTAGATCATTTTTCATTTGTTTTCGCTGCGTCACTGACATCCCTTACTTTTTCATCCTGACAACAAATCTCCTTAAAATCCTGACACCACACATATCACTGGGCATTGTCTTTAATAGTCAGTCTCCTGAGAGTCTATCCATTTTACTGAACCGGGAAGAGGCCTTTATACATATATTTTAAAAATATATTTTATTGATTTTTACAGAGAGGAAGGGAGAGGGATAGTTAGAAACATCGATGAGAGAGAAACATCGATCAGCTGCCTCCTGTACACCTCCTACTGGGGATGTGACCCTTCAGTCCACAGACTGATGATCTACCCACTGAGCCAAACCAGTTAAGGCAAGGCCTTTGATATTTATAATACTACAGTATAATCCTATTACTTAGAAAATACTTAAAAATGTGTAATTCAATGGACAAAATAAACTGATGAAAAAAATAGAAACATAGAAACAGAGACATGAATACATGGAACAGAGTGGCAGCTGTCTGAGGGGAAGGAATAGAAGGGGACTGGATGAAAGAAGGTGAAGGGATTAGCCAAAGAACATATATGCATCACTATAGACACAGACAACAGCATGGTGTTGGCCAGAGGGAAGGGATGGCAAGGGCTGGGTGGAGGTGGGTAAAGGAAGGGAAATGGGGACATCTGTAATTGTGTAAACATTAAAAATAAAGTTTAAAATAAAGTAAAATATTACAGTAAAACCCTATTGCTTAAAAATTACTTGAATTCTTTTTTTTTAAATGGCTTTTTTCCCATATCTGTGTTCAGTAAAATCAAAGAAGCTTTGGATAACCCAGTTACTCTTTCTTTTTTTTTAAATGTATTTTTTATTAATTTTAGAGAGGAAGGGAGAGGGATACAGAGATAGAAACATTAATGATGAGAGACAATCATTGATTGGCTGCCTCCTGAATGCCCCCTACTAGGGATCAAACCCACAACCTCGGGAAGGCTGAGCCCACAACCTGGGGAAGTACCCTGACTGGGAATCCAACCTTGAACTCCTGGTCCATAGATCAATGCTCAAATACTGAGCAACACCAGCCAGGCCCCACTTACTCTTTCAATGACTCCCTTTCAGGCAACAGATTGATTGATTTCTTTAAACTCCCTTAATAGGTTAGGAGAAAAAGAGCATAATTTTGAAAAAGTCTTTGGATTAGCTCATCTACTTGGCAAAAAAAAATACTAGATTTTACCATTGAAAGTTACAATATGGATCATCAAAGACAGCACCCTTCAAGCTTCATTTTTCTAAGCTGTGATTCTTTCTTCAAATAATTTATGCACAAGTTCAAAATGTAAAACAGATAGAATGAGAGGTACTCTGATTGAAATGGGTCTAAGCCTCAGAACTCAGCTCCTGGGGTGAGGGCAATGGAATTCACTGAAAGTCAAGAAGCCTTAGCTTAAATTTCCCTGAACAAATTTAAGTCCTTAATTCCACATTTGAAGACATTTATGTCTAGAGTGGTAAAAATATTTGTTTAAGATCAGGGAGTAAGAAGAAGAAAGAATGTCTGCAGGTAGTTATTCAAGTTTCCTTTATATTAGGGAATGGTAGTTTGCACTAAATTTAAACTGAAGGTTAAATCAGGTGATGCACTACTGTTCCAATGGCAAGGTCACATTTTCAGCAGCGCATGTTGGCTGGGAGATATTGTTACAACCTCTTTGGACAATAAAACCTGCCACAATCCTTCTTCTGACCACAAAAGTTCACATTCCTCCATCATGAAAAAAATGCACTTCTCCCTCCCTGGGCATAACCAAGTGTCATTCCATTACTGCATCAAATTAAAGTTCATGACCTCATCCAAAGCAGGTTCCAGTACCAGAGGCACCAAGGATACAGCTTTTGGGATACGGTGTTCCTTTGGATCTGAACACTAGTAAGTGAAATAAACCAATTATCTTAAACAACACAGCCAACAAGCAACAGTGAGACAGGCACAAGATCACTGCTATGGATACTCATGTTAATGAAGGCCAAGAACCCACAGGTTCACAGTGATTCCGAAATACAGGCTGGCGGCATGCAGTTCATTCCTTGATTAGTTCTTAGTCCAACTTTCGAGGAATTACTCTGTACAGCTCTTGGTTTCATCTGCTGGACTCATGCCTGTCCTCTAAGAAATCATTTCTTTTCTCTAGGAAATGGCTGATGTTTGTAGCTGAGTAGTGTTCACAAATGGCTTCTCTCTTAGAGAAAGTAGGAGTTCAAGGGTCTAAAGAACTTAAAATTTTGTACTGCCATACTTTTTCAGTGCATAGTGACAGTGTTTTCTCATCTTCTTAAAAATGGGTGGGATCCCTGAGTCTTACTGACGCTTAGCCCTTTATACAAAAGCCCACCCCTCCTTTCTTTGATGTAAGTAAGCCCTTCTCTACTTGGAGCATCTTGTGAAATTGCTGTGACACAATGACTTTAAAAGTCTTTGAAACCCAATTTGAGGGGCATATCTTTGAGATTCTGAAAGAACCTTTTGTCTATTTGAAAAAGTACCCTGTCTCATATTTTCCTGAGGTCTTGACAGATTCTTTGCAGTCTTATTCTTGGCTTCATTTTTTGAATCATTATTTTTTTCTGAGGGCATCCTAGATTTAATATCTACTCAGAAGTGACTTATTAAATTAGCATATTTTGGCCTCTAGAGAGATTAAACATGAGGAAAAATTTTATTTCCAAACCAGCAGGTCCTTGCTTCTTATCTATATCAATATTTTTTCTTTAGATGGTTTTTTTTTCTTCAGCTTTAGTGCAGTATAATTAACAAACATGATCATAATATATTTAAAGTGTACAAAGTGATGATTTGACATACATAACTCAATTCCCACAATTGAGTTAACACATTTGAAATATTATCACCTCACATATTTACCTTTTTTGTGTATTCTCTTAGCAAATTCCAAGTACATAATCAACTATAATCACTATTACACACTATATTCTCAGACCTTATTCATCCTATAACTGAAAGCATATACCCTTTTCCTCCCCTTTCCTTCATTCCCAGTCCTGGATACTGCCATTCTATTCTATTTATATGAGTTCAACATTTAAAAAGTATATATTTTTACATGTTAGTGAGACCATGTAGTATTTATCTTTGCTGGTCTAGCTATTTTCACTTAAAATAATTCCCTCATGGTCTATCCATGTTGTTGCAAATGGTAGGAATTCCCTTTTTATAATGCTGAATAATATTTAATTGCATATATCTGTGAGTGTGTGACTGTGAGGGAGTGATTATACATACATACATATATATATATATATATATATATATATATATATATATTTGTCACATCTTTTTAAAAATATATTTTTATTTATTTTAGAGAGAAAGTGAGAGGGAGAGGGAAATATAAACATCAACGATGAGAGAGAATTACTGATGGGCTGCCTCCTGCAGGATAGGGGGTCAAGCCTGCAACTTGGGCATTAACGCCAACTGAAAATCAAGCCATGATCTCTTGGTTCATAGATCGACACTCAACCACTGAGCCACGACAGCCAGGCTACAGTCACATCTTCTTGACTCATTCACCAATCAGTGGACTTGTAGTTTGCTTCCATACCATGGCTATTGTGAATAAGGCTCCAGTAATCAAGGACATGCAGATATCTCTTCAATATAATGAAGATATTGGATATAGAACCAGAAGTGGAATTGTTGGATCATATGGTAATTCTATTTTTAATTTATTGAGAAACCTTCATATTGTTTTTTACAATGAATGTACCATTTCCACCAACACTGTTCAGTTGTTTTTTCTCCACATCCGCACCAGCATTTATCTCTTGTGCTTTTTTTTATTTTTTTGACATCTTAACTAGTGTGGGATAATATATCATAGTGGTTTTAATTGGCATTTTACCGATACTTTTTAAGACATTGTTCCCTATGTTTTCTTCTGGAAATTTTATAGTTTCAGGTTTTCATTCAAGTCTTTAATCCATTTTGCGTTTATGTTTGTATGTGATGTAACAGAGGGATCCATGAGAGTATCTTTCCCATTGTATATTCTTGGCAACTTTGTCAAAAATCAATTTACTATAAAAGCATGAGTTTTTTTCTGGGTTCTTGTTTTTGTTCCATTAATCTGTTGTTTTTATGCTAAAACAATGCATTTTGATTACTGAAGCTTTGTAATATTGTTTGAAATCAGGCAGTGTGATACATTTAGCTTTGTTCTTTCTTAAGAATGCTTATTTGGGGTCTTTTGTGGTTCCATATGAAATTTCAGGATTGTCTTTTTTTTTTTTTTCTGTGAGAAATACCACTGGCATTTTGATAGGATTGCATTGAATCTGTATTCTCTCCATTGCCTTGTATATGGGAAGTCACTCAACTGAATTCTGGATTTCTCTCAGAGGCAACTGATCCGTGCATAGGTGTATAGTTGGTGCATCAGTAAATGGAGAGACTTCAGAGCCTCCCACTCTCCATTTTGGTGACAGCACCCCTCGCAAGTTTTTTTTTTCTTTTCTTCTCATTTTATTATCAGCAGCTGTAGAAGCTAAGCATGTTATGCAACATTATACCTGGAAATATTCTTCAGTAAATCATGGGATTTATTGGGTTTATTTTCTATAGTTTCACAGGTGTTGCTCAATTTTCTGCCATTACTTATCTCCCTTCATTCATTTGCATTTTCCTCACTTTCCTTTGAGCCTTCACAGACATTTTCCTCAGGTTTTTGGGGGACTTCTGCTGATGGTCTCATAGATTTTCCGATTCTGCCCACTATCCATTCCCAAAGGCAAAGCCACATGTTTCAGGTTTTACCATAGCAGCATCTCCCTGTTCTGGGTACAGCAGATGCATAACAAACCATCTCCAAGTTAGGGAGGTATAACTAGAATAATCACTGACTATTATTTTTCATGGCTTTGGGCACTGACTCTGCTTAGCTAGGTGGTCCTCTTTACAGGTCTCCCAGACCTGTGAAGACTCAGACAACGGAAGGGTCTGGAGTTATCTCTCTGGCTTTCTTATCCATCTGACAGTTGATACTCTTGCCAGGAATCTCAGCCTTCTCTCCCAACATGGTCTAGGCATTCTCACATTGTACTGACGAGGGTTCAAAAGCCGTTTCCATAGAAAGAAGCAAGCAAGGTAAGCCTTACAGCCTCTTATGACCTAGCCTCCTCCATCACATATCCCTTTCACTCTAACAACAATAACAACATTCCAGCCAGATTCAAGAGAAAAGAACATCAGCTGCTTTTCTAGATGGAGAACTGGTAATGTCACATAGTAAGACATCTATGAGTTGTAGAAGATGGTTTCACAGGACTTTGGAAAATAAAATCTGCCACAGTCTTTTACCACAAAATGTCAGCTGTAAAATAGTACATAGCAATAAGAAAACTTGAAAGATTAGAATAATGATATTAAATTATTTTATATAAATGGTGAAAAATAGCTTAACATCTGTATTAAAAATAAGATATTCATCACAGTGATAATATTTGCAAAAAAATGACTATTTCAATATTTTGGTGTTTGAAAATAGATCCAACAGAAATGCATGATAGTTGCCACTGAGAGAAAGTAAATATTTTACAGTAAGTTAGACAAATCATATTCAGTAGCACAAATAAATATTTCAGACTGTCTCAAAGAGATAAAATAGCCTAAAAGCAAAACAAATAACGTCCTAAATTCTAAGACACAGTTATATGATAAAACATAATTTCTGAAAAACTAAATTTTATGACTTTTAACCCTCTTTGTTTAAGTGTGATTCCTCTTTTCTTTCCAGAGATTTGTATTGTTAGATAAAGTGCATTAAAATAAAGTAAAAACTAATTACTTTAAATGTTGCAGCTGCTTTTGGGCAGCAAATACACATGCTTTCAAGTACAAATTGGAAAAATTCTCCCACCTTTTCTCAAGAAGGGAAAATGGGGGTGGATTTTAAACTATTAGAGTTTTAAGACTGTTGGCATCACAGATCAGGAATTACTTAGGTTATAATTACAGGAGATTCAAGTAGATAGCCATCAAATTTACCTCTTTTCATAGCTTTATCTGTACATCCCTCCTTTGCTGTTTTTTTGCATTTAACCCCTTTAAAATTTTCCATAAAAAGAAAATATTTATTACATGTCTAATAGGTGCTAGGTAGTATGCAAGTCTTTTTCACGTGGTATCTTACTTTTGTCCCTCATGGCCCTTCCTCCAATATAAGTATTTTCATAACCATTTTGTCTTAGAATTTGTTTGCTTATTTAATTGTAGCTTGATTTTATTTGAAAATTATTTTTATAAAATATTATAGGCATGTAAAAGCATATAATGAACATCTATGTACCTACCAATTAGCTTAAATAAAATCAAATTTAATTGAAGTCTGTGTACCTTTACATGATCCTACTCCTAATTCCTATCCTTCTTATCCACAATGTAATTATTATAAAATTATCACTTTTACACATAAAGCTATTGTATATGGTTTTGTATATTTTAAAATGTTATTATACCTTCTGCAACATTTTCCCTCCTAAGATTACATTTATACTTTTTTAAAAAAATATATTTTATTGATTTTTTACAGAGAGGAAAGGAGAGGGATAGGGAGTTAGAAACATTGATAAGAGAGAAACATCGATTTAGCTGCCTCTTGCACACTCCTCACTGGGGATGTGCCTGCAACTAAGGTACATGCCCTTGACCGGACTCGAACTTGGGACCCTTCAGTCTGCAGGCCGTCACTCTATCCACTGAGCAAAACCTATTAGGGCTACATTTTTACTTTTATTCATATTGATGCAGTAGGGGGTATATTCATTTTTATTTTACTGCTTTATAAGCTGTATGATGTACATTGTATTTATTCATTATTTTTTTTTATATTTACATCATTTAAAAATTTACACCAGTACAAACCATGTAGCAAAGAATATTTTAGACATTATTGGCTTTAGCTATTCTCTCAAAATATAAACTACTTTCTAAAATTAAACCAACATTTACTTTCTACACTATAATGAATATAAAAATATTATTTATTACTAAATCACATGGTGTTCTGGGATTAGTTTCTCTTCCTTTACTAGTTTTCTTCTTACTAATGTTATATTAAGATGATGAGGTGTGAGGCAGGAAAACTATGTTTTTTGGTCTTTAAATTGTTTCATTAGACAAGAAGAATGCATTTTACAAGAATGCACTTTGATAAATATTTAACTTATTAAAATGAAAGAAAAATTGTTGTCAAAGAGAAAGCAAAGGAGAGGTTTTGAACAGTATACGCAATTTGTTCAAACAATTTTGCATTGTGATCTACTGAATCCTAGAGACCCTCGGCTTGACCCTAATTTTCCAATATAAAATTAAATAAACTTCCTTGATCCTCCTCCAACAACCTTATTCTCCTTGCTTTCCTTCTGTGGTAGGGCTACTGATGGCCTTCAAATCGGCACACCTTCTAAACTCTGGAACCTATAAGGACGTTATTACACACTGCACAAAGGCACTTGAAACAAAGACTGCACAAGTGGTTAAGTGTATGGACCTTGAGCTGGGGAGACTACCCTGGGTCATTCAGGGGGGCCCAGTCTAATTACATGAGCCCTTACCATCTGAGCCCCTTTTCTGGCTGGGTTAGAGAGAAAGAGGAGACGGTGAAAAAAAGTCAGGGAGAGAGTCAGTGCTGCTGGCTTTGAAGAGGCTCCATGTTGCTTGCTCACGTGGCACTGAACCGAAGGATGTGGTAGTGTCTAGAAGCTGGAAAAAGACAAGGACACCAAGTCTCCTCCGGAGCCTCACAAAGGAACACAGCACTGCTTACATCTGAAGCTTAGCCCATGACACCTGGGCTGCATTTCTGACCTGCAGAACCCTAAAGTAATACTTTTGTGTTATTTGTGCTCCTCAAGTTGTAGTCATTTGTTATAACAGCATAAAAATGAATATACCTTCACATACAGGTAACATTCTTGAAAAGGATATCTCTTGTTACTGTCAACATCAACTCACTGAATTTTCTCTTTAACCTGTTCTTTCAGGCTTATGTCCTTACTACTCTATTAATTTATGACCAAAGACATCTTTGACTTCCTGCCTCTGAAATATAATGATTATTTTGCTATTGTTAGCTTAACTGCCCCCTTAGCAAGAACTTAATTCAGTCGTTCATTTTTTCCCCTTAGGAAAACTGTATTATTTTGGATTTAGCAAAAATCCATCCATCTGGTTTCGTCTTATATTCATACTCTTCTTGCACAGTTTCACTAATTCACCTCTATATCCATAGTTACAACATATATATCTTTCACCTACAAACATCAATAACCAATTGCATATTTCCCTTTTTCTTTTGGACATCTAACTATTTCCAACATATGGCTGGACAAAATCCCTAAGTTTTGTGCCAGACTTTCTCTTCCCACCAATGCAGTTGCTCATGCTTGCTCCCAAGAATAATCCTAGATTTCTTTCACAAACCCCTCACATTCAATCCTTTGAAACATATTGTCTAGCCTGCCTCCAATCTGTCTACTTCTCTTTGTCAGCTTTACCACTGATCTAATTCAGATCATCCCCACCTCTTGAGGGACATTACATGAGAGAGTGGAATAGAGGACATCTGCCGTTTTGCAACTACAATCAGAGTGATATGTGCCACAGAATAAAAGGTAACATCACCTTTAAAAAGTATTTTCTTGACATAAAATATTTCATTTCAAGTCACTTCACCTATATGTTAGTTAGTTTCTTTAAGATATAACAAATATTCATGAGACCACACATTCTCATACACAGATTCCCTAAACGTGGAAAGAAATCTAAATTACTTTCAGACTTAGAGATACTTCTGCAGATGTTGATAAAATGCCATATATATATATATATATATATATATATATATATATATATATATGTTTTCTCTTCAATACTTTTTCCATTACAAGAAATTTAATAAAACGGGAGCACTTATTGTCAAAAAATGTAATTATTTTTAAGCATATCATGCAATTTATGAGCTTGCCAACATCAGACAAGACCAAATAGTATAAAAAATGGTGAGGAATTTGATTATAAGTTGTTGAATATAGAAAGAGAATGTCCAGGAAAATAAAAGAAGCAGTTATCAATTTGCCCTTACTCACCTCATAAATCATTAATTTCAAAATACCAGATTGAATCATAACAGGCTCATGCAATTGTCAAATTTTATAAATACATGTTGAAGACCTTGTACATAACAGTTTAAAATACTAGACCCAAACCTTATAAATATGAACCAATCCCCAGCCCATCTCAATCATATAGACTTGGCAGCTTTATTCCCTTTGTCACCCATTTTTTACCACCCCAACCCCAAGTTTAAAATTCCAAATTTTTACTTAGTTTGTTTAGTAACTATGGTGAATGAGCTGTAAAGTGGTAAGTCTAATGCAACAAAATTTCAAGAAGATATAAAAAAATGTGAATACAGTCTTTGGTAAAGATATGCTTTCTGAATGAACAGAGCTAATGGTGATGTAAACATAGTAGAATTTTTCTGTAAAGCAATGTAATATGCAGGAATATTATCCACATTTCACAGTTATTAATTTATTACTAATTTTATTTTTCTACATCTATCCATTTTTTCTGCCATGGGATTATTTATCATTATTTTTTTAATCCTCACCCGATGATATGTTTTACTAATTTTTTTAGAGAGAGAGGGAGAGAGAGTAACATCCACGTAGGAGAGAAACGTCGACCAATTGCCTCCAGTATGTGCCAAACAGAGTGTAAGCCAGCAATCTGGGTATGAACCCATGACCTCTCGGTGTATGGGACAATGCTCCAGCCAACTGAGCCATTATGCCAGGGCTATCATGAAATCATTTTTAAGCAAATCCTAAACATCATATGCTTATCTATAAAATGCAATACATCTTTCTAAGACATGGATCCTATTTTAAATATATAAATGCAATACCATCATCCTACTCAGAAGTAAAAATAAATGCTTTAGTAGCCTCATACAAGTAATAAGTGTCCATATTTTCTCATATCTTATAAATCTCCTCTACCACCTCCTTCCTTTCTTCTTCTTCTTTTAAAAAATATTAATAAAAATGGGTTGATGTGTCTTTAAAATATCTTTTAATCTATACTAACATTTCTTATCATTCTCTTGGTAGTGGGATGTAGTAAATAGCTTCTGTATTCATTTGTTTGTTTTTGCATTTGTGTAATTTACAAAATAAATGAATTGATTTCATATTTTGAAATGAATACCATATATAAAATAAAGACAAATTTCAACTTGACTAACCTTTTCAATTTAACTAAAATGGAACAATCAGGTTAGAAAAGTTATAGTGTGAAAGGAATATGATGATTACTGATTTTTAAATTTTTATTTGATTTCTATGTACCAAGTCATATAACATAATAGCTAGGCTATTTCATTTTCTCCTCTTTTCTTTCATCTCCTATAGTATGTGTTGGCAACCCCTGAATTTCAACAAGGTTTTTCCCCTTTCTCTCCTTCTGTTTCCTACCACAGTTAGCTTTCTAAGTCTCCAGTGAGTTTCAGGAATTTACTCCAATTAACTTGGGTCGAGAGGTGGTGCTGCACATGCCTCTGACATAGCCAGATATTGAATTGCTCACAATAACTCCATTTTCTAATAAGCCTGTTGGGTTAGAGAAGCACCTGGAAGAATGAAGTACACTGATTTATAACCCATTTCCATTATATTTTCCCAATGTGTATTGTCAGAGGAAAGAGAAGTTTAAGATCAATTTATGAGGTAAGTGCACATTTGAAAGTCCCCTCCAGCAGCATAAGAAAAAAAAAACATGTAGACACTCAATCTCTGCTAATAGTTTCCATTGCTGCAGAGCTCTACCTTATCATTCTCTGCACGAGGTGAGCGGCTAAATTTTGAGCCCCAATAAATTCTGTCCTAGATACCATAGCTATCTTTCTCCAACCTTCCATAACATATTTTTCCATAAAAATACTCTATAGGGATTCTATCTTTTACTATGACCCAACAAAAAAAATAAGTCCTTGTCTTATACTTTTTATTTTTTGCTTGTAGACATTGTTGCTCTTATAATAGGCAAAATAAAAAATGGTCAGATTACATTTCATACCTTTCAGGTATTCTTCACTTTTTTCAGAGACTTGGCAGATATCTGTCACCTTCAAGCTGTCCATCCTAGAGCTGTCTAGGGTTCTGGTAACCCTCTTTCTCCCCTGCATCAAGAAGTTTCTTTTCTGTCAAAAGGTACAAAATTCCAGTTATAAAATAAATAACTCACCAGGAAGTAATGTACAGCATGGTGACTATAGTGAATTATATGGTACTGCACATGGTGATGCATATTTACTAGTCTTTGCAGTACATACAAATGTGGGATCATTATGCTGTATATCTGAAACTAATATGTTATACGTCAAATAAATCTCAGTAAGATTTTATATATAACTGAGACCAAAAAACTTCCTCATTCTATACACATGCCTAACAGTATATCATTTTAATATAATACAACCTTACATATTTGTGTGATACTTAATGGATATATGAAAAGCCACCATTTGTGAAGCATTTGCTATTTACCAGTTGAAGTTTTGTTGTGTATATTACATTTTGTAACATTCACCAAATCTTTTTTTGTCAGGCTCAGAGTCTCTAAGAATGACATTTATAGTTGTATGGGTGAGAAAAGTAAGGCTCAGAGACACTAAATAACTTTGCAGATTTACAAAAATATGATACAATAGAGCTGAGTTTTGAAACCAGAGCTGCCTGATAGTCTTTGATACCCCACCAAATTTCTATCTCAAGTCTGCCCAAATCCCAGAAAATATCCCAGACTTGGTAGAAATCTGTCTGATTTTATTTGTGCATTCGTGTATGGTATAAAATGTCTGACGTGTTCACGAATTTGGCAAGCAGAAAACTACGGTTACAAATGCCAAACAGTTTCACAGGATATTTCCAGATTTGGTAAATGGCAAAATTTAGCTTTTTAGCACCTCTAAAAGGGAACTCAGTAGCATGGTCTATCTTCTGACATTCAAACAAAAAGAGTGGAGTATATTTTTATCATATAAACGTGTCCTTTCAATATGTTGCCAATAAAATCTATTTGAGTTAGATTTTTTAAATGCTCTCTAGAAATGTAAAAATTACCTTAGGGACTAATGATATGAAGATAAAACGTGAACTTAATGGCCATTTGCTTATCAGCAGTCACACATCATCAATGGGAAATGGAGGACCGAATTATTTTTTAGTAGACACCTCTAAAAGTAGGATTTATTTTTCACAGCTACAAGGATTCACTGGTATCATTTTCTAAGTGTGGAAATGTGACTAATTTAGTCAATGCTCTGTCCATAAACAGCTTTTCTGCTGCAATATTAACAACTATAATGAGAAAGCAAAACCAATAAAACCATCACTCCTTCCTCATTGGCAGCATAGTGAGAATAGGTGAAAGGTTACTGGGTGACTACAGATGGAAGGACAGTGTCTTAATGCCCCAACACAAATGATGCAGTGTAGTCTATGAAAATATTTATTTAATGGCCTGAAAGAAACAATGATGAGTTACATGGAAAAAGTGGAGAAATGATTGTTAAGTCCATCTTCACTCATCAAGGCCTCCCATCTAAGCACCAAATATTTCCAGTTGCATGTTGACCTTTCTACGCCTCTCACACAGGCTCCTTTTCTTTTACAAATTGCAACAGAGAACAGAGGTGTTGTCAATTAAGGAAAAAGGGTGTTTGCATCAACCTTTTCATCTGTGGGATTTAATGACATTTTAAGGTTAAAGTAAAAGTCAAACATTGATTTTTTTTGGTGTCCTCCCCTAATGCACCTAATGAATAAAGATTCCAGTAAAAATCTTTTAATCCCATTTAAAACTTCCACGATCAAAAGACTTATTTTTCTTATTTCTTTTCTTTTCTTTTGTTACCAAACTTTTGTTCCTCCCACTTTAAAAGATTCAGGACAGAAAGAAACGCTGAGTCAAGATGACTTATGGAATTCAAACCCAGAAAATGTTGACAATGATGTATTCTAAAATAAAGTTAATGAGATGAATTACATGTATAAATACACCCTGTCAAAATCAGGGAACTGAAAGTTTAGAATTCAGCAAATATTAGATTGGAGACTGATAATTCTCTACATGACCGAAAAAATGCTTAGATCTCTTTTCCTTTCCTGTAAGCTATAATATAGAGGATAATTATTTTGCTATTTAATATTTGCTGGGATCTATAAAATCAGAAGGATTAATATCATGAAACATAACAGAAAAAAAAAGTGTGAACAGATTGTGATGTTTGGTAAACAGCAATCTGGCAACTCATACCAGAAAAAAAAATTAATAAAAAGTCAGCTGGTGTAATATTACAGCTTCGTATTTCAGAGGCAGTTTGTGTGCAGAGGGGTAGCAGGATTCTCCGAACAAAATGCATTCCATAGCAATTCTCTCTCTTTTTTTAAAATCTTCACCTGAGGATACGTTTTTATTAATTTTTTAGAGAGAAATGAAAGGGGATAGAGAGAGAGAGGAGGAAAGAGAGAAAAAAAAAACATTGATGTGTGAGAAACATGGATGGGTTGCCTCTCACCTGACCCAGGATCAAACCCACACCTTTTTTTGTGTAAGGGATGACATGCCAACCAGGTGAGCCACCCAGCCATGGAATATTTCTAATTCCATAACACTCCATTAGAAAATCTTAAATATCTCATTTTCTTTAGGTATATAATATGAATTCATATTTCTTATATGCAACATAATCCCATTTTTTTCTTCAGAGAATTATGTTTATACTGATTTTTTTGGTATATTATTTGGTAAAATCTATGAGGGCAGATAGTAGAATCATATGAAGATTCCCTTAATAAACAGTGACTTCAGTTTTATGCCATATAGGTATGAGAATATCTGGTCTTTTACAAAGTTGAATTCAATAACAGCCCATGTCTCTTTCATATTAATAGCTCACATGATTGTTTCTCCTGTGACTCAGAGGCAGTATTGTTTTCTAAATGTGAACTCACACCTGACTCTGTTATGAGCCTCGGTAAAACCTGTTACCATGCTGTACCCCCATTTTTTCTCATTTAGGATGTTTTTCAGAGCAGTCAACCCTTGTTTCTAGTTCTAAAACGAACCTCCTTTGTTCTCATTAAATGTCAGGACCTAGGAGTACTAGTCAAGACAAACAAAAAAGAATAATTTGTTGGGCAACATTTAGGCATGGAAATATCCTGAAATCTTAATGTGATTTAGCTCCCCATAGAAGCAATGAAGCCACATGACTTAGGATTTGGGAGAAATTTGGAATATGCCTCTGATTGCATGCATGTATGTATATGCTTTATTTCACCTTCAGTAATGTGTTGTTCTATCCATCTTACATCAGGAAAAGATTTCCTTTCATTGACACCATAAAACTGAGTTGCCTACCTAATTATCCCCAAATTTCTCTATTCCTCGTTTTACCAGCATTTACAAAGCCTTGAAGGGACTAGGAGAGCTAAATACAAGATACTAGTAACACTGAAGAAAGCAAGATTTACTCTGATAAGACTGAATTCTGAGATGTGGAAGATCTCTAGATTTCCAGGGGGAAAAATGGAGTCAGCGGATCATTTTAAAATATTCATTTGTCCATTCATTTATTCAGTGATTCATTCATTCAAGAAAAATGGATTGAATATTTACTATGTGCTTGACCATCACTAGTCACCAGTGAGGAAAAGACAAGGCAGCCCAAGCCTTGGCTTCAGGACCTTTCCACCTGTTGAGATGGACTAACAATTGGAGGGAACATCTAAGCTGAGTCATGAATAGCAAATAGATGTTAGTCCACTCAGGGGCTGGAGGTAGAGAGTGAGTGGAGTTGGGAGATGGAATGACACAGGTGAAAGCCCTGGGAAGAGAGAGCCTGCAGCTGGGGAGCTGAAGGTGATTCAGTTCGGCTGGCACACTGCAGGGTAAGGGAACAAATCGTTACAAATGAGGTTAGATTGTGAAGCTGGAATTTTGTTAAGAAATTTCAAATCATTTAGAATATGGAAGGAGTTGCCAAAGCTTTAATATGGGGGTGCTTTCGCCACACTGCGTTTTAGAAAAAGTAGGCTAAAGGAAGCAGAGAAAGTGGACTAGAGAAGGAACACAACGGCAGGGAGATGGGGTACTTGGCAGGCCAGTGCATGCATCAGAGGAAGGAGAGGTGACAGTGTAAATTAGCGCTTCTCAAAGAGTGGTCTCTGGACTGGAGCATTACAGTCATCTAGAAACTTGTTAGAAATGAAAATATTGTGAATCAAACTATGAATTATAATAAATATGGTAATTTAACTAAAGCTGTAAAACTCATATTTACCTGAGGCTGAGATGAGAGCATCTCCATTTTATGGTAATTTTCAATGGTTTTTCAAAAATGACAGCATGATAGAATTATTATTTTTGCCTTAATAGATATTTATTTCAAATTTCAAAGAGTAGTGACTTAGCACACAATACATATAAGTAATTAAGATTTCTCCAAATAGCCTGCTGATAATAAAGATAATAACACTAATTCTAATATTAGCTACCATATACCTATAATTTATTGTGTACAAGGCAATTTTCTAAGTGTATAACATGTATTAAATCACTTAATACTCATAATATCCTTAGCCAGTTGATGTATTAGCATTCCATTTTACAAAGAAGGTAACTTACCAAAGTCTTTATAACTAGTAAGCTTCAGAGCTCAGATTCAAACCTTGGTTATTCATGTATATTGTTCATATACTTAACCCCTCTGAGTTTCTGCTAGAAATGAGTTGAGATATGCTGAGAGAATGGGGCTTTCATTCACTGTTGGGCAGCAAACGAGTATAATTTTTAGAAATAATAAAGGCCAAGAAAACCAGGATGGTCTGTTGTGTCTGTATGTATGCATGTTTCTGAGGGTTGGAGAGGTGTCCAGCAAACAAAATCAGAATGAGGTGATAAGGTACAAAAGAATAAACTCACAATTTGCTTTGCTAGCAAACTTCTGCTCTCACCCCAAGGTTATCAATGAATACAAACTGAGTTTAGAATTTCTTCTTTACATAAATTTCCAAAGGACATAGAAAAGAGCCTTACACATTGCTCTTCATTTCTTCTCAAACAACTTTGTAAAATATATTTGCTATTCCAAGTCTAAAATAGCTGGGGTGTGTCATAGATGTGGAAAAGTACAGAGCCTTGAAATTCAAATAAAAAAATATAGGGATCATACTTTTTTCATAGGGCTATGTTCAATAAGAACTTATACATAAAATGACCAGACTAATAGCAATAATCAAATTAGAGGCCATTTTAGTTAATTAAGTATTATTTTAATAGGCATTTAATATAGATTTTTGGAGAAGTTACAAACATTTTAAAAAAGTTATAGGAGAGTAAAAGACTATCACTAAAAGTATACTGAAATGTCAAACTTGTGACTTGGGAGAACATCACAAATTTTCAATTCTTGAGGTATAATGTGATTGAACATTGATACGGATTTGTATTAAGTTGTTATTGCTTCTGTAACAAAATTACACAAATTTAGATGCTTAGGACAATGCAGATTTATTGGTTCAAAGTTCCGTGGGTTAGAAATCTTGGTGTGGGTTAGAAATCTTGGTGACTGGCTTCTCATCTGAAGGCCTTACTAAGAAAGACTCTATTGTAAGGCACTGTCGGGTGGTTGGAATTACTCAGTTATATGAGTAAAATCCCCATTTCCTGCGCACTCTGAGCCAGGGGATTCTCTTAGCTTCGGGAGCTCACCTGCATTTCTTGCTTTGTAGCTGCTTCCATTGTCAATGCTGAGTGTCTCCCAGGCTTCCCTTTTAAAGGGCTCTTCGAGTAGCTCAGACTCATCCACAAAAATCTCCCTATTTTAAGATCAGTTAGTTTGGGAAATTAATTTTATCTTCAACATCTCTTCCTAAAAGCACCTGGATGAGTGTTTGATTGAATAATTCAGCAAGGATCTATCAAAGGGAGAAAATCTTACGGAATCAACTGAGAGCAAACTTCTACCTTCCACAGGGCCATGCAGTGTCTCCCATTGCCAGAATACACAATCAAGGAGCTTCTGGAACATTCTTCTTGATCCAATGGCTTAAGTTGTTCACCATGTCTAATACTTTTCGGTAAGGAAAGCCCCTTGCGTTTATCCTGCATTTGTCATTGATGAATGCCATTTTCTAAACCCAAAAGGGTGTGACAATGTTATCCAGACAAGTCCCAACACATATTCTATAGACATATTTTTATATTCCTTAGCCTGAAACTGGGATTCTTTCCCAAAATCGTGATTCTTTCTCCTCATACAACATTTTTAAAAAATCAGAGTTTGTTTAATACATAGGCAGAGTCAGAAACTGGGTGAAATAGAATTAGCATTCATAGATCAGAAGAATGCATCCTCGACTCTAGATATTAGGCTGCGGCAGAGAGGTGAGTCCAGCTTTGATGGCTAACAATTACTTTCCCTGGACTCATTGTGAGGCATCAGAGTGTTCAGATTTAACTGAAACGAGGACTGGCACTCAGCCAGCTATTAAATGAGAGATTTCTTATTAGTGATGGTTCCATACTCACTCAGTGTCTCCTCATTAAGAATTGATATAGATACCACTCTAACTATGGTTAGAAGAATGTCAAAGTGGTGCCCCATTACACTCTCTGGATCACAATAGCTGAGGATAATTGATAAAGGCAGATATGTTGGCCTCTCCAAACACTTCCCAAATCAGAATCTCTAGGAATGGGCTTCAAGCATCCACCTGCATTTGTAACAAACTTCCCGGGTTATTCTAAACTCCACTGGTATGTAAAGTCAGGATTGTTGAAAATATTTCTAATTCATTTCAATTTATTTTTCATACAGTTTGACTACTGAAAGCATTACAAATAGAGTTAGAAAAATGGACTAAACCTCAAGATATAAGCTCTGAATCATCCTTTCTGCTGTGGGAGGTGTTGCAATAGCTTAGTGTCCAGGTCTACTGTTAAATAATACATTCTCCTCCTGAGTCATCAATAACATTTTGTTCCAGCAGAAATTGTATAACATCTAGGCCAATTTTATTATTTC